>JAOUQT010028848.1:0-11507 GCA_025769995.1 Xyliphius kryptos
TTACCAATGTGGGTCCTTGAGCAAGACCCTTAACCCTCATTGCTCCAGGGTCCTGTTTCAACCCTGTGTTCTGACTCTTACCAAGTTCGGATCCTTGTAAGTCGCTTTGGATAAAAGCGTCTGCTATATGTAAATGTAACAGTGTGCGAAGCAGTAATCAGAGCAAAGGGTGGCTATTTTAAAGACACTGGAATATAAAACATGTTTTCAGTTATTTCTCCTTTTTTTAAGTCCTCATGTGTTCATTCATAGTTTTGATGCCTTTAGTGAGAATCTACAATGTAAATAGTTGTGAAAGAAAAAAAAATGCTTTGAATGAGAAGGTGTCTCCAAACTTTTGGCCTGTACTGTATAATGTTGCCTTAATAAAGTTTGTGACATTTAAATGATATTAATGTAAACAACCAAGGCATTTCATTACTCCTGACTAAGATTGTGGCTGATGGAGGGGCACCAATGCATGGGCAAAGTGCCCGCTACTCAAGATCAGTTGTTTGGGGAACAGTTGTTCTATGGTTTGAATGAAACTTGTGTTTAATTTCATCCTATGAATCACAGCAGCAACTGGTTTGTAATAAGATTGCTGTGTTATTGTGTGTATCATCTTATCCACTTACCCTAAAGTTTAGCTACTCACCTACCCACAAATCTACCAACCACCATACATACCCAACTCTTCACATACCCACTACCAAGTTAACTACCTTAACTTACAAACCATCCAGACTTTACCTGTGTCACAATTAATTTTTTCAGTCATTCATTATCTTCTGCATAATCCTGTACCGGAGTCGTGGGGGCGTTCCCCATGCCCAGTCAGAGAGAACGTTTCGGGCGCAGGGCAAATACACCCAGGACAGGGTGCCAATCTAACGCTGGGCTGACACACACACGTGCACAAACACACAGAATATACGATCTAATTTAGAGCAGTCAATATTAGGGATCGTATAGTATCCAGGGCAAGCAGCCAGGAAGGAAGACAAAACCAGGAGGTAAAGAAAATTCCCTTTTATTTTACTTAGGAGAAGTGGCACCCAAGGTCAGGAGCGACGGACCCGAAGGGCCGATCCCGGTTTCGGGGAATATGGTGGTTAGCTCCGTTAGCGAGAGTGGCTGTGGATTCCAGGACCGATGATCCAGACAGGGCAGGTAGGACCTCAGGCTGGAAGGCTCGGATATCTGTTTAGGGACAGGAAAAAAAACAGGATGAGTACAAATGGCTTTGTGGACCGACTGGGAAGCTGGGAATCATACTGGGAGTGGCACTGGCTTGCAGACCTAGTCCTCCTTATAAAGCACCAGGGTACCTGGTTGGAATCGTCAGCAGCTGTGTGTGATACATTTACATACATTTACATTTGATCATGTAGCAAATGCTTTTATCCAAAGCGACTTACAAGTTTCCCAATTTGGTTGGGATCAGAACACAGGGTTGATGGTTGGTGGTGGTTGTTGATTCCCATTGGCAATTTACCATGAATACTTGTCTCTGGACTGTGCAAGGAAACTGAAGAACCCAGAGGAAACCCACGTGGACACGGGAAGAACATGGAAACTCCACCCAGATTGGGATTCGAACAATCAGAGGCAAACGTGCTAATAACTGAGCCACCTTGCCACACCTAATTCGCAAAATCTGTGCTTATTTGTACATTATTTTCTTACTTCTGTCTGTAATTTCATTTGTTTCTGATGTCGTGTTTCAGTCATAATGTCTCCACAATCCCACTTTCTCTTCTGGATCATTCCATTACCGTATTTTTGGCAGACTCTTGCACATTATTTGTATTTGTGCATGGTCCCACTTTATGTCAGAACTGCGAGCAGTGTAGAGTGTTATGTTTCTCTTCTGCATGAGTGCTGCTCAAACTGATGACTCTGTGCTCTATTCGGAGGCTGTGAACTGTAGGTAATTTCAAATGAGACAAGAAAGCCTTCATGTTGCTTTTTCTCTATGTTAAGGCACCTCATGCCGAGCACATGGGTGCAATTCAACAGTTCTTTTTTGCAATGCCTGTTTGCAAATGTTTGCTCAGGTCCTTGGAGAACGTGATGTCTTCTGAGGTCATTAGGATGCCGGAGAGCCTGCTCTTCTCCTCCATATCCTTTGTGTCCTCCAGCATTGCTAATGAGCTGTGAATGTTTACTTTCTGAGTCAAGGGGAAAAATGGTTTGTTGCTTTTAGCTTTCTCATGCTCCCAATGTTGCCGCCTTTAAATCACACAAACGTTTGATCTTTTCGGATTCCTTTAATTTAATTCAGACTTTAAAAGTGGAAGATTTGACGAATTGCCCGACTAGAAACAATCGATAATTAAAAAACAAGAATATAAGCATCATAGAGGGACTGGGACACGAGGTGAATCGGTGGATACAAAACAAAACCAAAATATACATCACAATATATTTAGCAACTATTAACATAGATGAATAGATGTAAACCATGGCTGAGGGATAATTTTACATCTCCATCAGGCTAAATGCATTTACCCCAGGACACGGAACTGGAAAACATTAAGCATTTTAAGTTTTGGTGTTGCATTAATCTTCAGGTTATAAGGATTTTAGTTGAGCCTCTTCGCAGCTCCAGCAGTTTATACACTCATACTGATGTGTGAAAGTGAAATGATGACTGTTCTCTCTCTATTTCACTCCTGCAGAGGACATTTCAAAGACGTGCGGACAGGCAAAATGGGAGAACCTGTGAGATTAAGAGAGAAAGTTCCATGAGAAAGAATGACAGGCCGGATGACAGGTGAATATTGGGGAACAAAACGTTCTATTTTTCAACGTCAATACATCTTAATATCGCTCCGGGCTGGCCTGCACCTCCTCTTGTATCTCTCCCCCACCGTCTCTGCAGTACGTCTCTGGAAACAATATTTCACCCCAGTGCTATTCGTAAAGTGTCACTGAAACCTGCCATCGTAGCCAAACAACAAATTAAACATTGTCAGGTGAAGCTGAAGGACTAGAGGATTTCCCTGCTCCTGCTGACAATCGTTTTTATTGGATGAATGAGGGGCAGGTAAAAGGGGTAGGTTTGACCTTTTATTTGCCTCGATGCTTTTATTTTGAAGAGTAATCTGGATAATGATGATTGCTGTTTCGAATGAGAAATGTTTCTACTTTATTTACTTAAAAGGATTGAGAATCATTTTATCTGTAATGAGTAGCAGAGTTCACCCAGACATTAATATTTAAAAACTGTGCAAATGTAAAAGTTCAGATGGTTTAATCCTTATAAACCATCTGAAACCATATAAATGGGCATGACGTTTTAATTTATTCTTTTATTAGAAGTTTTAATGTCTGTTTGTTAGTAATTACAAGAATCACCTGTTAAGGGGTGAAAGACCAAATGTCACCAAATGTTTCTGACGCAATTCCGGCCCACGTCTCTTGTGGATGTAAGTGCTCTGGATGCGAGATGTTCCTCCACGAGGTTCCTCTGGCGATTAGTGTCCACCTCTCAGCACTGATCAAAGTTAAAAAATTACCAATCTGAGTGGAATTTTCATGTTCTCCCTGTGTCTGCGTAGGTTATTCTTTTCCAGACTCTCTGGTTTCCTCACCCAGTCCAAAAAACATGGATTTGAGGCTGCTCTAAAATAGCCCCAATATAGACTGTCTATGTGTGAGTGTGTACCAGCAATAGATTGGTGCCCTGTCCTGAGAGTATCTGCCCAGCGCCTGAAATTTTCCCTACACCCCATCTTCCATGACCCTAGTAGAGGATTAAGTGGAGGATTACATTATAGTCATTTGGCAGATGCTTTTATCCAAAGTGATTTACAAATGAGAGAACAACACAAGTTAGTAGTTTAGGAGAAACCAGATACACTGCAATATCCTCAAACCTGAGCCTTTCTCGATCTGGCACTTTTTTTATAGTAAGTGCCAGTGGAAGAGATGTGTTTTGAGAAGTTTCTTAAAAATGCTGAACAACTACCTTATGGACAGTGTTGGGAAGATCATTTCACTATTTAGCAGGGATGAATAAAATGGAGTGAGATTTAGCACCACGGTGAGCTAGAATCACCAGGCCTCCTTCATCACTAAAGTGCAGGGAACAAGTTGGAGTGTATTTAGGAAGGTAAGAGGGGGCAGATTTAAAAATTGTCCTGTAGGCCAGAGTCAGTGCCTTGTACTGAATGCGAGCAGCTACAGAAAGCCGGGCTGGTTGAACTCAAGTCCAGCTGCAGAGTTCTAAACTGTAGAGGCCTGATTGTGAAAGATGGGAGACCGACAAGCAAAACATTACAATAGTTGAGGGATAGAATGAGGGCTTGCACCAGCAGCTGAGTAGCCTGTTCTGAAGATAACAAACAAATGTATAAATAATCAGTAACCTGATATTACTTTAAAAATTATATAGTGCACCCAGAAAGCTCTAGAAGGCATAATACCCTTATATCTTGTTCCTTTGACTGAACGTTTGACTGAAGGTTAAGGTTGCACTAAACCCATCTCATCCCAAATCAACTCTTATTGTCTGATGTCATCAGGATACATTTGAGATCTTCTCTGATCATACCTCCGTTCACGTCCTTGGAAGATGCTGTGTGAAAGATGCAGTAGTTTATTAAATGTGACAGAATTTGATACCGGGTCAATGCTACTGTGTTTTTACAATTCAACAACAGAAGGAGTGTGGTGTGAAATTAGAATGGGAGATTCAACGAGCCCTGACAACACAGCTGGATCACCTCTGTGCTCTGAAGGAGGATTTGAACAGTGTCAGTCTTTGTATTTGAAAAACTTTGTTAAATATGTGTTGAGTTTAAACAGGGTCCTGTCATCAGAAAACAGTAACTGATAGGAATAGGAGATGAGGAAGCTGTTGATAAACGGATTGCTTTGCTAAAATGGGCCTATAGAGTATATGAGCAAAAGTATGAGGACAATTTACACACACATTACACCTACAGAAGCATTTATGACATCATATTCTAAGCCACATATTCCATCCTCTAAAGCGATGATACAATACACTATTTGAATGTTTTTAATGCTTTACATGTGCAGCTTGCAGAGTCAGCATTTATGGATCATTTTTTTTAGACGCATCTATGACTTAATAAGGTAGCGGACATGTGTGGGTGAATAATATTAGACACTTGCAGTGTGCACTGACACGGTCAGGATCGGTTCAATGACACTGTGGTGGCCAGATGAGGATCTGGGTCACGTCTGGGAAAGTCATGGCCAGCAGCTGGTTCTCAGGAGACACCATAGTAAGCGGTGCCTTTTGTTGTCTGGTGTAGTGTGAAAATGCCAGCTTGTTATATAAAAGAAAAACAGAAGGAAGATAAAGACAGAGACTGAGCACCAGGCAGAGTGGAATAAATCTATAGATCTATAAAATTTATGAGTAAATAAACCAAATCCAAGATTTTGTTTACACTATAAACCTGGAAACTTCCAAGTTTATACACTATAAACCTGGAAATGGGCGTTGAGATGCACAAAATTACAACAAATTAACACTGGCATGCCCCAGGGTTCAGTGCTTGTCCCCATCTACTTCACACAACACACCAGGATTCGGCGTTTCAAATGATGCCGAAAGGCATTGCCGGTTTGCGCTGGGAGAACGCTGATAAAACTACTTCAGACGAGAGTCTATAATCAATGATGTCGTCTGTCTGCATGATTTTCTTCATGCTAACGTGCTTCAGCTGTCTATAGGAAGACGTTGTTGCTAAGTATAACTAATAGGAAATGAGATGGAAACACAGACAGAGCCACTAATAGATGAGAGATATGAAGTAATAAGAAAGAATACTTATTCTCTTTATGCTCCCTCTGTCCCTGGTCCTCATGCGGTTACCATGGAAACCAGCTTTTTTGGACAGGGAGAGTCTAGAGATTTATATGAATATATAGAAATGCTACCGGCTAAAAATGCCAAATTACAGATAACTTCCTGCCCGTTTGCCACCGGTTTTCAAGCTTGTAGTCAGATATGGTTATTGTTTTATGCACCATGACTCTTCACTGTCAGAGCTGGTAAATGCAGTAACAAAATGATTTGAATAATTTGAATGAATGTTATTGTTGGCCGCCACAGTGGTGGAGTGGTTAGCATGTTGGCCTTTTAGCGCTGGGCTCCAGGGTCAAATCCCAATCTTGGTGGAGTTTCCATGTTCGGGGAAGGACAAGTTGAATTTAATAGCCGTGGACTATGACATGACAAACTGGATTATAGAGTACCTCACACATCGACCACAATATGGGTTGATACCGGACTGTGTGTCCGACTTGGTGGTCTGTAATAGAGGGACCCTACAGGAAACCGTCTTGGCACCTTTCCTCTTTACCCTGTGTACTGCGGACATTAAGTACACCTCACTGAACTGTCACCTACAGAAGATCTCTGATGACTCCAAGGATGATGACCACCAAAAAGATAGACAGGTGATTTAGAAATTTGTGGAGTGGTGCCTAAGTAATTGCCTCCAGATCTACAATGGGAAAATTAAGAAGCTGCTGTTGGATTTCCGTAGGCGCAGTCGCCTCCTCCCAACACCAGTGAACATGGACATTAACATGGTGGACGCTTAAAAGTGCCTGGGTGTTCTCCTCAACACAAAACTGGACTGGTCAGACAACACAGAGCAGACTCTATTCGCTGAGGTGATTAAAGTAGTTTGGGGTGTAGGGCCACTCAATAAGACCTTTTTTGACACTGGTTGCAGCAGACCTGTTGCAGAAGGTGGGAGTTAAGAGGATTCTAAACAAGCTAGCAACGCATATGGACGATAAATCCCACCTCGTGTATGAGACTTTAGCAATTCTGGGCAGCACCTTCAGCGACATGTTGCATTTTCTGTAGTACGTTAAGGAGCGTTACCGCAGGTGCTTCATTTCCACTGCAGTTAGACAAATTACTGTCACTTCCCTGCTGAAAATGTGAATTTCCCCCATTGTGGGACTATGCTAAAAGCATATCATTAGTTTAAAACTCTTGTGTGCTGAATATAGTGTAAAAAAGATTGGCACCCTGTCCTGGGCCTGCATAGCACAAAGCTGTAACCACTGTTGACTTTTTACTATCAAGCCCTCAGGTGACATTCATCTTAAACTCAACATGTTACTGTGATAAATAAAGCCACATGGTCATGTGAGTATTTCGGAAAACAGTGTGTGTGTCTGTCCCATGTGACCATGGTACAATATAAAATAGAAGGTAATAAAATAAGATAATTATAATTATTACTTTAAAAGTTTTCCAACTTTTTACTTTTATACACAATCTATATCTAATCACCTTCTCTACTTTGCCACAAACTCTTACTTTGTATTTTTACTCCAGCAGAACAGCACAAAGTCTAATCTTAAAGCAGCAGCTAAATGATGATTAGTCAATCAAATCATTGGAAAATAAAATATTAAGAATAAATCACACACTAAACAATGAACTTTCTGATAATCTTTGGTAATTTAGCTCTATGACAACAAACAGCAGCAGTTTCTCACACAGACTAGACCCTTGAAAATCACATTAAAGCCTTACTAAGATAGGATCCATTAATTATGTGTTCGGTCACAGTTTACAGTTTCTGATCTGATGCAACAAACAAAACCTCTTCCAGATAAATAAGATTAGACTTTATTATGCTGATGTCCCCTCTTCACTGCTAAACTCCAAAAGGCAGATTAATAAGCATGAAGATGTTAAAGTAAGTTTGGTTTAGTTAACGTTGTGTGTAAATCTCTGAAGCCAGTGGGTCATCCTGTCATTTTACACAAATCGGTGCCTATATTCATTAATGAAATGGGAATCACTGCTCATTTTATTCCTCATGCAAAATAATGAACCCAGGTTAAAATTTCAGAGTAATTTAATTGGGCACCCAGCCCTAACCTGGAGAAATTTAATAAATGAGCTGATTGCTATGCAGACCTCAGGGTTAAACATGCAGCTTTGGATGAAGAATAACATTTCAGTAGCTCAAGAGTGACCAGGGTGCTGCTCCTTTTACTCTTGGATGGTAGATAAACCCATCTCAAATCAGGCTGTCATTTGTCAAAGCAAGGGACTGCACAGAAATGCTACCCCGCGGGTATTCTTAATGTGGATTCTGTTGTTAGAAAGAGGCTTGGCAATTATTTGCAGCCAGACATCTGTAGGTACAAAAAGACAGCTATTTGTTCTCTATGAAAGAACTGAGCCCTAAATGAGAGAGTCGCAATAATTGCTAAATTCGCCACACGATTTCCCTGAAGAATAGCATTTATTTCACCCAAAGGAGGAAAGGAACCAGCGGCTTTGCCGGGAAAACAATTATCATCACCCAGCAGAGCCCTGGTAATACAGCTTGCACACAGTAAAATCACCAGGTGTTAAATTAGCAACTTCTGAGTTTACGTCATCCAGTTCCACCTGAAAATGAAATTCTATGGAAGTGCTTTTCACGCCACTCCACCAAGGATGGATTGCGTTTTTATTTTTCACCTTCGTTGTCAATCTTCAAAAAAAGAAGGAAAGGAACGGAGGAATATGCCGTCCTGCAGTTAACCTGTTTTAATGGCACTACCAATCTCATCCCAATGAGCGTTATGATCACTGTCTGTTCCTTCAAGCATATCTCTTAGAATTCAGCGACGTGAAGTTGCTATCTCACTGCAATGGTATCTAAAACAAATGGGGGGTGGGCGGAGGGTAACGTCGCAGCTCGGCGCCCACCGTCTGCCTGAACATGTTGTAGGATTGTAGGGAATGTTAAGAGTAGGTTCCACTGATAACAAGTGGTTTTGTTCTGGCAGGAAAAAGCCTGCCTTTCTTTCTGTGGTCTACTGAGATGTCTGAGAATGTTTGTAGTTCAACAAGTGAGGTAGTCACAGGAAACTATACATATATATATATATATATATATATGCCTAGTCATCAATATTTTAAAACATAAGGGATTACAAGCCCATAACTGTAGTTTTGGAGGAACTAAAAACAGTTTAGCTGGATGAATGGAAGCAGAACCACAAAATAAACATTACTTAAGATTTAAATGTTTTTTACAGCCAAAATCATCAACTATTTAATACGAATATAAAGTCACTCATCTTCATTTCTTTAATTATTGTTTTGTGGTTAAAGAAGTACAAAAAAAGATGTATGACCTGAGCAGGATCAAGTTTTATATGGTGGTGGACCTTTAAGTTTGATGGCTGATTCCACGAGTGACTTCATGAATGCATAATTTTACCTCCAATTTGACCTGTGAATGGGACTGAAGAACTTGATGGAGAGACATGCTGTCCATCTGGTAAAGCATTAAGGTTTTGGATTGAGTTTAGCACTTGGATATATCAAGCTTTGCAAAAATAAGAGCATAATACATGTTTTCCATCCAATAGTTTTATGTTTTTTCGAACTTTTTTGAAGCTACATCTGTTTTTAAAATCCAGCAGATGATGTACAACCACTAGTGGAGCTACAGTTCTGGAAGTACAGCTGAGAAAGTTTAACTCTTTAATTAGCCTGCCAACAGGGTTGTCAATGACTGTCAAACCAGAAGTAGGATGGCAACAGAAAGCTATAGCCATAGAAATGAGTGTTTACCTTTAAAAATCACTTTAAATCAGAAAACAAAGTTTTAATATTTTTTGTTTAAAACTTTATTTGATTCAAACAAATCCTTGTTGAAGATAACAAAATGATAAACACATGCTAATTAACAGCATTCAGCTTTATGAAACAATTAGCCACATTGCTAATACGCTGTGAAGTACTGAATGTAATCCTGAGAGGGTTTGCATGACTGCCAAGCACCTGGAGCGGGATAAAGGTCGCCTTCATGCATTCCACAGGTTTAGGCCGGTATGTGTGTTCGGTCAATAGGTCCCTTGTTGCTAAAATCCCTTCCTAAATACCGCATACTTTACTAACCCAAGATCAACAAACACATGAAGAGGTTCCGTGTGTTTTCCCATCTACACAACAAGGTACATCTTAATTAAGAGATTCGAGTCAACGCTCCGTTCAACTTTTCACAACAAACTGCATTTAAAGTTCTACAAACTAAAAGAAAACTAGAATTACTGCCATTATAGGAAAAAATAAATATGTAGACATTAATGGAAAATATAACTGTTTCATTGTTTGATGATTGTGGATTCACTTTGCAAACTAGACGACACAAATCATTTATCTGAAACCACAGAAAGTTCACTGACAATAATAATAAACTATTTTGTACAACATAAGGATCAATCATTACTGTCTTTACTGTACAATGTATTTAAGTTTTTTAGAGCACTTATTTAGCACACCTATATATAACCTTTTCGGCGTATTTAAACAGCCACTGATTGTGCAAGTTCTCCTACTAAAGGTGAGAGCGGTCTTTTAACTCCCTCCACAAATTTTCTTTGGGGTTGAGGTCTGGAGAGCTAGGCCACTCCAGGACCCTAAAATGCTTCTTACATTGCCGCTCCTTTGTTGCCCGAGCGGTGTGTTTCGGATCACTGTAATGCTGGAAGATTCAGCCATGTTCCTTCTTCAATGCTCTCACTGATGGAAGGAGGTTTTGGACAAAAACTCACACTACATGGTCCTGCTCATTCTTGCTTTAGCGCGAATCAGTCCTCCTGTCCCCAGAAAAACAGCCGCAAAGCATAATGTTTTCACCCCCATGCCTAGCAGTAGGTATGGTGTTCTTTTTCTTTTTTCCAAAAAGTTTTATTTTGGTTTAACCTGACTACCTAATATACTTCAAATCCTCTTCTGGCGGGACCGTTGTTATGGATTCCTGGCTTGGTCCCTCTATCTAGTTTTAGGATTTTTGTTCATCGTTCTCATAATCATTTTGACCACATGGGATAAGATCTTCTGTAGGGCTCCAGTTTAAGGAAGATTATCAATGGTCTTGTATGTCTTATTTTCTTACATTTGCTAAATTTATTTACCCCATCCTGCCTGCCTATTGTAGATTCACTCTTCCCAGCCTGATGCAGGTGTACATTTTTTTCTCTGGTGTTCTTTGACATTGGACTTAGCCATTGTTGAGTTTGGAGTCTGACTGTTTGAGGCTGTGGACAAGTGTCTTTTTTACAGATAACAAGGTCACACGGGTGCCAATAATACATGTAATGAGTATGAGTAGAGGACAGAAGGACTTCTTAAAGATGAAGTTATAGGTCTATGAGAACCACAAATCTTGCATGTTTGAGGATGATCGAATACTTATTTTCCAACAAAATTCTTTAAAAATCAAGGTGATTTACTACAATGTGATTTACTGGATAAATTATTTCTCAATTATTTGTACTTCTATACACGGCTAAAAAAAATAAAGGGAACACTGAAATAGCACATCCTAGATCTCAATTAATTAAATATTTCAGCAAGTAAACATGTTGATTTTACAAAAGAGTGGTTGAGCAGTGTACTGTATGTATATATATACTGCTCAAAAAAATAGCGGGAACACTTAAACAACACAATGTAACTCCAAGTAAACCACACTTCTGTCCAGTTAGGAAGCAACACTGATTGTGAA
>JAOUQT010028855.1:0-11507 GCA_025769995.1 Xyliphius kryptos
CCCTGGATAGGCATGGAAGCGGAAGATAATGGATGGATGGCTGTTATTTGTGTGATTAATTGTGGTGCTTCATTTTTCTTATATATACTTGTTCTGTTAAAGTAAACTTATTCATTTATTATCTAATTTTGTTATCCTTATATATCAATGTAGCTAATTAACTATATATATATATATATATATATATATATATATAGCTTATAGCTCTCCAGTAAAACAGGTTTTCTGCACATGAGAGCAAGAAATCCTATCCAAGTCCGCTCAATCCAAATGTTTGCATGCAAAAACATGTCAAATATTATACATAACCACAAATCTCAAGTATCATCAATCAACCCAATCGTAAATTTGAACACACCTGGACAGACTAAAACATTTTTAAATTAAGTGCTGAGTATGTCTATTTAATCACTGTCTCTAGTTAATGCTCTCATGACAAAACCAACATTACACCACAACTGTTTTTTTTTATCTAATTTAATCAGAATTAGAAACATCAAATAAATGTCTTATATTAAATTGTCTTGTCATGATACAGTTAATATGCTGAAAGTTTACTGTTTACTAATTTATTCACTTAATAGTACAATTTTTGCTTTCATAACATTGTTTCCCCTATATCATAAGTAAGCAATATATTTATATTTAAATTTAAACTGTGGTTTAGCAGTGATGCACAATATAACTAGCTTTTGTTTTGTTTCTTAAATTTCGTTTTTTTAGTTTAGCATTATTAGTATAGCATAGAATTTAGGTGATCACCATCTACAAAATATAAAAATGGTTAATAGAATCTGGGAAAATCCTGGTGCATAAAAGCTGTTGCTAAAGGTACCATCGTAGCTGCGGGCAGCACTACAGTTGATTTAAACCATACAGGCTTTTTACCATAATATACTGATATAAAAAATATCAATCTGCAAATAAAATAAATGTATAATATGTAAATATTTCCTGTATTTATGTAGGAAAGAACAATGAAAAGAAACCCGTCAACATTATTAAAAGTTACTCTCACCCAGAAGACTCCTTGGCAGCCGGTTGTTGGTATTGTTGGCATGGTTGCTCCCTGGCTCATCTTCTGCGATTAAAAAGCAATAGCATCAACAATATTCTGAAATTATCACATGGGTATAGGCAATGCATGTCACTATATGATATAAAAACAATGCATGATTACATTACTCAAAATGACTGCCTGAATCAATCCTTTACTTTGTAGAACACAAGGCAGAGCGTGTTCTGGCAAATTACACCACGGATGAAGTTCCCTGACAGCTCAGTCTGTTGCCTAAGAACATATTAATATACTATAGCAGAAAAAGTAGTATAAAGTAAAGTATTATGAGGAACTGAACAAATCATCAGACAAAGCCGCGGTGAGACTCATCACCTGCTTTTATCTCTCTCATTTACAAAATCCATGCCTGATCGCAGCTCTACTAAAAAAAAAAGCTAATAAAATCAGGCTTTTGAACCATAGCAAACAGCAGTGTGAAAAAGCAAATTGTCATGAAACACAAAGCAATCCCAGATAGATAAGGATTTATATTAAAGTCAATGTGATAAGAACCTTTAAAAAGCGGGTAGTTCTGGTCCTTAAATCTGATCGGCTGAGCCGATTGTCCAGCCCTGACATTATTGACAATAATGCACACCACTGACCGATTCACATTCGTATCAATGTGTGACATACAACACATAATTTTTTCAATGTTTTTTCATAAACTACGTTCTATATTTTGCCAAATATTTGGCAGTGATTTAATTGTTAGAAAAATTGGACCAGCTTATTAGCGATTTTGCTTTTGATAAACACATTGATGAATCAAAACTTGTTTTTTTTTTTTTTATTTGAGTGTGTTTGTAAACATTTTATAAAAGCAATATGTCACTTAAGGTTATGCATTATTTAGAATAAATCATGGAAAAAGATGTGTAACTGTACTCCATATCGCGTACTGCCTAACATCACCTCTTTCCTGTAATTTATTCACAATAATCCATGCCCTCTTGTGCCCTATGGCTTTATTAATTATATAACATTAGCTTGGCGTAACAGTTGAACACATTTTCACACATTGCTCGGTATTTGCTGAATGAAAGGCAGTGCATCCAGATTTTGGACACAAACCTATGATATCAAGCAGTTACAGTTAAATAAGAAATACTAGTTTATCACGATTAATTAGCAGATTTACCTACGGAGTCTGACAGCAGCAGTAGCTGCAGATCTTCTGCTGAGGTGACAGAACCACTCTTTACCAGCTCAACCAAAGCTACAGGGAGAGGATGAGTCTGACAGAAAAAAAACACAAAAAGACAGGGTCCATCATTCATTCATTCATTCATTCATTCATTCATTCATTCATTCATTCATTCATTATCTTCCCTTTAATTCTCGACAAGGTTCGCGGGGGGCCCATCAATACCTGCAAAATCAGTTAACATCATCTTTTTGATATTAGCAATAATATATTTTTTTTACATAGAAATGTTCTGTTAATTTAAAACATAGACATTTCAGACCCCAGAATACATTTAGGGTCAAAACACTCCACAGCATTTTCATCGTAATATGATAGTTTTAATTGATTTAGCCTGAGGGCTATAGGCAACGCAAGTCGCGATGACAGATCAAACTGCTAATTGTGGAAAAGTGCATTTCTGTTACATAATGTTATGTTTAATTACCATAATTAGGATTTTTAGGTTAATGACTTTTTTATAGAGTCTGAACTTTGTTCTAAACGAGGTTGTAATAAAACATTAATTTAATATTGTTTTTAAATTAGAGTCAGCGCTTCAGAGATATTAAAAGTCATTTTGCAATTATGCTTCATTACTAAAATTCTTTTTTTCCTAGATATTGATTAGTTGCCAGTTAAAATAAAGCATATACTTCAAGTGTCCATGATAGTTGTAAACTATTTATTTTAAGGAATATATTGCTTTATCCACCTTAGGATTATACAGAAAAGACCTACAATTTTCTTCTAAAACTGAAAAGACAAGATTGACCTAACTTCATATTTAAAACTCCGTATGCTGTCTTATATGGACACACATGGATGCAGGTCTGTGTGTGTGTGAAGCTAGTTTGTTTTACAATAGCAGTTAGCACAAGGCCTCTGTTCATCTGTACTGCCAGAAGCTATTGACTGACCATTGCTCTTACCCATATGGCAGCATTTATTGGAGACACAGGGCAGGAAAGGGGGAAGGGGGTACAAAAGGAAGCGGGGGATTTGCTAAAACAAATTGTTGATGATGAGCATGAGCTCTGAAACATTTTAAACTTAAATTGCATAAGCAGACATTTGGTAATGTACTCTAATTTGTAATGCAAAATTGAACACAACTTTGAATTACAGAGCTGCAATTAAAAAAAAAATGCTTATAAAAAAACATTCTTTCTCATCAAACTCCCCTTTAATTTCCCTGTATTTACATTACTAAGACCTTAAAACAGAAATTATATTCATATTGGTTGTTTGATTGACTAATGAAATAAACAGTAACCATCAATTCAAACATTGACCCAAAAATGTTAAATGAGACACTAAATCAAAATGTTTGCAAAAAAATATGCTACTTAGGCTACAAGGTTTATGTAAAAAAAAAAAAAAAAACAGATAAATATTTAAAAAAAAACCTGTAAAAACATGCAGCCCCTTAAAATGACTTCAAACAGCATAACACTTGTTTTCATTTATTCAACTTTTGCAGGTATTTTTTTTATCAATTTTATCTGATTTATCAAGTGTAAATTTTTTATAATAATAATCATAATAAATCTTATTCAGTTAATATTAGTTACTGTCATTGTTTTTCAAGTTGCATATTCTAAATACACTTGCAGATGGTGTAGCAAATCAAGTATAATCCAAAACGAACAAACGTTTACTTACAGATTAATTTACCTGGAGGAAAAAAAAAGAGAAAAAAATTAAAATCTCTAACATAGTCCCATATTTGTGAACTGTAGAAAGAAAAGTAGAAGACCAAAGTTCTTGAGTGAAACCCAAGCGCAGCAAAGAACTAATAACTGATTACTTTTACTAATTAAATACATATAACTAAAAATAAAAAGTTTCATGTTTTTAAATACAATTCAGTTATTTTACTTTTCAAGTATTCATATAATTAATTAATTAATTGTTAACTAGCGGTAACAAACTTTTTGGCAGTTGACAGTTCACTCATTGTTGGCGTATACAAGACTTGAGCTGCCCAACAGTTTGTGGCCACAGTGGTTTGACTCGACTCTTCATGATACATTTATAACTGCACATCGATCAAGACCGGGCACGCTCACTCTATATCTACAAATTTACATTTTATTACTCATTGAGAGTGAGGTCTGGAATGTCCTGAAGAAATAAACTGTGAGACAACAGAGCTCAACAGCAGCTCAAGTAAATCCCCTGCACTATATGGATACTTTTATATGCAGGTGGAGTTCACCCATGTTGTGGCATTAATGCACCTCCATGTTATTACAGATGCTGATTTTATTAGTGTTAAAACTAACAGGCAGCAGTCTACAACATACGGTTTCTTTTCTTTTTTTTTTTTTTTTTTTGGCCAAGCTAAAGCATTAGTCGGATTATAATACATATTTTACTACCATTAAGTTCATCTCAATTGTCGACAACCCAAAAATCTATTCAGCATTTCTATAGCTTCGTCTATGCATAATGCAAGTTTATGTTGTACTGCTTGATGCAACAGAATACTGTGTTAAGTGTCACTAATTGAAAAAAGTACTCTCAAGCCTGTATGGTTATTTCAATTATGGTAGGATGGTAGTTCCTTAAACTATAATGCATGAGGGCATGATGGCACATTCAGCAGTGGTTTCCACCATTGGCCTCTATGCACCAGAGTTTGACCTTGATTCTTGATATAATATTATGATCTGATTATATAAGAAAAGACCTACATACTTTGCAAACTTAGCAATAAGAAATATTATGTTTAAACTGAGTGATTCATAATATTTGTCAATTTTATTTATGAAACCTTTAAAATAATAATGAGTATAAATTTTTATGTATAATCTTGCCTTTTAAATAAACTATAACATTTATTAACTGTTGCAAGCATCACGTCATACATTTGTTTATAGTTAACATTTTGCATTGCATTTTTAGAAAGGGGTTTGTACTCAAATGTAGTCCTGTTAACTCTGATATTGCATATGTCTATGTTTGGATGAATGGGGTGGAAACAGGGAGATCCAATCACATGGTCTGCAAATATGAAAAAAAAGCCATGAAATGATTTAAATGTTTTGATCTTAAACTAGCATGCATGTGCATTTTGTTTCAAATGATTGATTTGGTAATTGATATTCTGCAGGTTTGGTTAGACTTAATTAAAGCAAATCAAAGGATTCAAAGTTTTGAAAAATATTGCACTTAAATGTTTACAATCCAACAATGTCTTTTCTTCCCAGCAGTGTAAATCAATAAGTTTAAGTATGTTAATGAAGTAAGTTAAATTACAAACTCATACAATTTTACCGGTTAAGAAGGTGAAAAGATTATTCTCAGAAATAAAATCTATTACCAAAATAAATAAATTTTATGAATGTGGTTTTACATATAGTTTAAGCAGTGCATGGGTATTTAAAGGTGATAGGTTAATTGTTCTTTATGACCTGTGGACTCTTTCGATTTAGGGGCAGAGCTGGGGGCAGTAAAGGGTATCAATTATTTGAATGAACACAATTTCTTAATAGTGCAAATTACAATGTGAACCATTATTTTTGTGGTTTGTAAAGTTGTAAGTAAAGGAGAATACATTACATTAACAGTGTTTTGTCATAGCATGCCTTCTTAAATTTAGTCATTTAGCAGACACTTTTATCCAAAGCGAAGTGCAAATAAGATAACAACACAAGTCAGTAGTTTTAAGAAAAAACAGCTGAACTGTAGTACCATCAACCCACCGCATTACTCAATCTGTCTGTTTTTGGAGACATTCATCACTAGAGTGCAGTGAAAAAGTTGGAGTGTATTTAGTAAAGATGGATTGAAGGTAAGAGGGGGCAGATCCAGCGACTGTCCTGAATGCCAGAGTCAGTGCCTCGTACTGAATGCGAGCAGCTAGAGGAAGCCATTAGAGAGAGATGAGTTATGAAGTGACATGAGTTCGCTTTAACTGGTTGAACACGAGTCGGGCTGCGGAGTTCTTAACCAATTGAAGAGGTCTAATTGTTAAAGTTGGGAGACCGGCAAGCAGAGCGTTACAATAGTCGAGCCGATATAGAATAAGGGCTTGGACCAGCAGCTGAGTACCGGGAAAGATCAGATTTTCCTGATGTTATACAGAATTAATCTGTATAACTCAATATCTGTATGGTCACAACTCAAAATATGAATATAACTTAACAGCTACCTGATCTCCTTAATCACTGGTGAACAAAAGTGGTCTAGCTTAAGTTATTAGTGTACAATATATACATATTAAAATGTAAATGTACAAACAACCATCATGTCAATATTTTCTCGTGTTTAGAACTTATTTAGGTAAATATATACCCATTCAGCCAAGTCTTCAGGAATCTTAATTTGTGCACAGCAGCACACCTCCCCCAAAGCTAAAAGCATGGACGTATATAGACTATATTTCTTTGTCTAGAAATAACATTATTTTTTACTGAAACAAATAAATTACATTTTGAAACGTGAGGAGTGTCCACATATCATACATGAATCAGTTGATTCATTTTTAATTCGGGAACGTTATTTTTAAGCGGGCAGCATATTGGCTAAATTGAAGTATGCTTCACAGACAGCAAGGGAAAAGAAAACAAATTTATTTTCCTAAAATATAGCCTACAACAGCTGCTTTTACAAATCAAGGTGACAATCCATTCCTGTTTAAGCTATTTTAGCTACTTTTTCTTTTTACTTATTTACTTTGCAATGTCAAGTGAAAAGTTCCCAAATCAATTATTTAACAGTCAATAATAGTCAAGCATAAAGGTTTGTATTACAAGTTGCAATAACTAAAATCTTACTTGGCTTTTAGTTAGTTCAGTGTCACATTAGTGTTACTTGTCACCATAACGTTAAAAAAAAAAAAAAAAAAAAAAAAAAAAAGCTAATTCGGTCTAAAAATTCCAGCTTTGTTTGCACAGTGAAAATCAAAAGAAACATCATCTTCTGTAAGCCTTGCCTTGCTATTTTTAAAAAATACACTTTTTTACAGACGTACTAATTTACATCTAGCTTTTCCACTTTTTCCTTTTTTTATGTTCAGAAAATTCATTTATATAATTAATTTATTTATACTGGTTTCTCCTGATAATATTCCCCAGAACAGGAAAGGCCCACAAATCATTAAAATAATAAGAAAATACTTTTTTGTCATCAGAATGTTTTGAATCTTAACCCAAGAAGCTAATTAATTAATATTTGAGGCTAAACAGGAATGATAAGTTAATAAGGTAAAACAAAGTGAAGAAATACTGTATACCTCAGTCTAAAAACATACCTAAGTGAAAGTTGTATGTCAGTGTTGTTTATTTTACTAGATAAGTTAATGACAACCTTTTCCTACAATCTTGTCAAGCAATTTCAGGATAAAATTGTGAATGTTGCAGGAGTTATTATATTATCTCATTTGTTCAGTTTGAGGTGATCTAACTAAAAGTGTCCTTGCATCATAATTATGTGTATGTCCAAACTTAAACTGAAAAAGGCTTAGCTCAGTATTTACATCCACACTAAAAAAGGACTTTATTTTCTTATGTCAAATGTTATGTCAAATAAAACTGGCATCAATAGAGGACAAAAGACACCTTAAACCTTTACTTTTCTTAGCAGTTTACTCAGAGGCTTTAACAAAATCAGATATTACTAATTATTTATTCCTTTTTATCTGTTGCACTAGCATGTTTGTGTTATACTGTACGTAAAGCATACACTTATTGAAGAGTCAAATAATGTGCTTAAGACTAATGCATGTATCAGGAGACAGACCCAAGAAGTGCATGTCTCAATCATGGTTCTATCCATAAAATCCAAATTTTTAAATCAAAGACGGCTTTATTTAAGATATCCTCATATTAAAATATCAGAAATTATCAGCCCAGCTATTTTCTACAAATGGCTTTTACAAAGTTGTTGGATACAAATGTGGGTTTTAAAGAAAATTTATTGCATAATTATTCAGAAATGTAGCTGTCTATTCTGGTTTCTTCTAGCTGCAATATGTGGCCTGATATGTATAATTAAATCTAATGCAGTAAAATAAGCTAAATTATTTTCTAATGGGTTAGCAATAAATTTACACAGTAAATATTAATGTAAATATTTAGTTGGAAAAATTGATCATATCAGATAATTCATAATAATATAAAATTTATCATATCAGATAATTCATAATAATATAAGTATATAAGCGAAAGAAAAAAAATCCCTACAACCCATACATTTGTTAGATCCGCTTAATGCTACCCCTTTTAATGAAAATTGCAAAAACTTTTTTTTCGTTTTCAACCTAGCTAAGCATTTTATTGCCAAATGAAACTTCCCCAAAGGCAAAATTACGTCTCACCCTCTTGATCATACTTGCAATAAACATCAATACAGCTCACACACAAATGTATATACTTACGCTTGAACCCCTACACTGTAATCCCCAGTGTGTTTGCTTTTAGATACTGAAACTTTAAACTTACTTACTTTAAATCACAAACTATAAAAGATAAAGAAAATGTGTCTGCAAAGGGGACTTCCTAAAAGCACACTTCAAATTGTAGTGTAGTGCTGAACCTTAAAGATTTAAAAAGGCATGGAATGTGCTAAAATATAAAAGCTTTCTACACAAACAACCTTTTATTTATTCTAAATAGACAGCTCATGCTACACAAATACAATAAAAGCATGTGTGACAAAAAACGTGCTATTATAAGAGTTGTTTATATAGATGTCTTTGGTGATTAAAATAGACCTACATGTGCTACTTATCTTTATTTATTCACAGTTACGAATGATTACTTGTCTGAGGTTTAACAAACAAACAAAAAAATAATACTTTAATGGCTAGGCAGTCTTTAGTGTACACTAATTAATAATGTATGTATTTAACCAGAGTGCTTGCAATCCACTGCTACACTGAATATACAAAAGTCATGAATACTTGGTGCTTTGAATAAGTCAATCAGAAGCTGGCTTTTAAAATACCCACAAGCAACAAGTAAGTCAAAATATGCAACCAATATTTATAACATGTCTGTTTTGTTTTATAGAAAACAAAGAATGCAGAAAAACAAAAATACAGATTACAAATTAAAAAATCTTAGTCATTTTTATGGCATTCTTCAATTTCTTTTTTTATGACAACAGCTTAATTTGATTTGTCTGTGTCAGATTCCATGTGAGAAAAGGTCTGTAAAGAGTCCTATAAACCACACTAGACCTAAAACATTAATTAATAATCCTGATCATACATTTATATAATACACATGTTGAAAAAATAAATAACAGCAAACTTAACCAACATTTTAAGACATCATCAAGATAGAGCAGAGGTTCATTTTCTTAAGGGGTCACATGAGAAACTTGGACCATTTTGTAGTAATAACTACATTGTACTTGTACTGTGTTTATGGCATAAAGCAAACATCAAGCACACAGTACATCTGTAGTGCTTTTATTTGAATGTGACCTCAAAAATCCTAATTCTGTATCACATTCAAATTCTTACTTCCCAATGACTTTATGTGGGCAATACAGGGATAGTCAAAGGGCCGCATGTGGCCCAGGTCAGGGTTAAAGACATGGCAAGGTTAATTTCCACTGTACCTTGCAAATCCTGGGAAGAATGAGTAGACACATGATAAGTGTCAGAATACCTTCAAGCCATAATGATGAAAGTGAGTGACCTGGTACCAAAAAGCTTACGAAAAATTTCCATTCTTGCAGATTCATTCTCTATAACATCAGGAACATCAGATCGTTCCTAACAGAACAGGCTAGTCAGCTGCTGGTCCAGGCCCTCATCCGACTTCTGCAATGCTCTGGTTGCCGGTCTCCCAACTTCAACAATCAGACCTCTACAATTGGTTTAAAATGCTGCAGCCCCACTCATGTTCAACCAGCCAAAGCAAACGTATGTAACTCCATTACTCATCTCTCTCTATTGACTTCCTGTAGCTGCTTTCATTTTGTACAAGGTACTGACTCCGGCATACAGAACAGTCGCTGCATTTGCCCCCTCTTACCTTTAATCCATCTTTTCTAAATACAAGCCGACTTGTTCACTGCACTCTAGTGATGAATATCGCCTGGTGATTCCAACTCAACTCAACTCTTTTCACTCACCACTGCCAAATGTTGACATGACCCTATCAACACCATCCGTAAGGCTGAGTCACTCAACATTTTCAAGAAACTTCTTAAAACACACCTTTTCCACAGACACTTGCTATAAAAAAAATTATAATAAAAAGTAGAGTTGATGGTACTACAGCGCAGCTGTTTTTTTCCCTAAACTACTGACTTGTGGTGTTATCTCATTTCTAAGTCGCTTGGATAAAAGCGTCTGCAAAATGACTAAATGTAATGAAATGAAAATGTAATTAGGAAAATGCCACATGCCTTAAAATGCCACATTTACAGTAAACTCAGTTATTTAGTGTCTTTAAATAATAAATTGTTTAAGAAATTTGTCAAATGTATTTTATCAAACTTAGTTTTAATAATAAAACTATCAGTGTCTGCATTATGCAGATATTAAAGATATTAAAACTTAATATCACAGTTAAATGTCAAAACAATAAGTGATAAAGTGATCCATTTGCCTGCAGTGCTTACACAGAGGAAATTGTTTTCCACATTTAACCCATCCGTGCAGTGAAAAACACCCATATGCACACACTGGTGAAGTGAGCACACGTGCCTGGCAGTGGGTGGCCCTGTACACGGCACATGGGGAGCAATTAAGGTTAGGTACCTTGCTCAAGGACACTAGCTTTAGCACTTCGTGGGACCGGAAATCAAACCTGGAATCTTTAGTTCACAAGGCTGGTTCCTGCCTTAACAAATTTGATCTTTATTTATATGTATTAAAATACATATTTCCAGTTAGCTTGCATTTGTTTAGTGTATGACCAAGCTGCATTTTTACGTTTTAACCCATTCTGTAAGACAAACCTATAACCAGTGTTAACTGGTTCAATATAACCTCCAACCACCACCACCAAAGGTTTAAAAGATAAGATATACACCGCTCAACAAAAAAAAAAGGGAACACTTAAATAACACAATGCAACTCTAAGTCAACTACACTTCTGTGAAACCAACCGGTCCAGTTAGGAAGCAACAATGATTATGAATCAATTTTACTTGCTGTTGTGCGAATGGAACAGACAACAGGTAGAAACGAGAGGCACTTAGCAAGACCCCTCCTTTGAAGGAGTGCTTCTGCAGGTGGTGACCACACACATTTTCTCTGTTCTCATCCTTTCTGGCTGATGTTTTGGTCACTTT
>JAOUQT010028863.1:0-11507 GCA_025769995.1 Xyliphius kryptos
CAACCAAGTTGGGATACTTGTAAGTCGCTTTGGATAAAAGCGTCTGCTAAATAACTAAATGTAATGTAATGTAAATGCAATTAACATTAGTCTTCAGCAAAGGCTTTGAAGGAGCTGACGGCCCGTCACTGACAGCTACACACTTTGGTGGGTGTGGTACCTCAGCGGTTAGGATGTTGGGCTGTCAATCTCAAGGCTGTGGGTTCAAATCCCAGGTCCACTGAAGTTATCAATGTGGGTCCTTGAGTAAGACCCTTAACCCTCATTGCTCCAGAGGATTCTGTGACCAACCCTGTGTTCTTACCCCAACCATCAAGTTGGGATATTTGTAAGTCGCTTAGGATAAAGCGTCTGCTAAATGTAAATGTAAACTTAAATGTAACGTTTATTCTGAAGGCGCAGGCAGAAAAATATAAACGTGGCAACCAATGATGCTGAAATCCATCCATCCATCCATCCATCCATCATCTTCCGCTTATTCCTCTACTAGGGTTGCGGTGGGGTTCCCCGTGCCCATCCAGGGGAGACCGTCTCGGGCGCTGGACACCCAGGACAGGGCGCCAATCCACTCACACATTATACAGGGCAATTTAGAGCATTCAATTTACCTGGAATCCATGTTTTTGGACAGTGGTAGGAAACCGGAGAACCAGAGGGTGGACACGGGGAGGACATGGAAACTCGGGAATCCCCAGCGCTGAGAGGCGAACGTGCCAACCACTAAGCCACCATGTCCCACCCATTCATCCATCCAGAATCTTCCGCTTATTCCTCTACTAGGGTCGTGGTGGACTTCCCCATTTAGGGGAGACCGTCTTGGGTGCTGGGCATGAACACCCAGGACAGGCCACCAATCCATCGCTGGGCACACACTCACTCACACATCCACACACTCACGCGGCACAACCGAGGGAAACGTTATGAAGGGACACAGACGGAGCATTTGGAATTATTTAATGAGTATTCATGGACAAAATATAATTAACATTAGACTTCAGCAAAGGCTTTGAAGGCTCTGACGGTCCGTCACTGACAGCTACACACTTGGGTGGGTTTGGAACCTCAGTGGTTAGGACGTTGGGCTAGCAATCTGAAGGTTGTGGGTCCACTGAAGTTACCAATTTGTGTTCTTGAGCAAGACCCTTAACCCTCATTGCTCCATATAGCCCTGTCTTCTGACCCCAACTATAAAAATGCGGTATTTGTAAGTGGCTTTGGATAAAAGCGTCTGCTAAATGTCCAGATATTAATTTGGTTTCGATACGTTTCATTTGTCTGCTGCAGGTTAAATGTCTCAGTCGCTTAGAAGACATGAACCTCCAGAAGCTGCAATATAAATACATTCATATACAAAGTAGAGACTTGATATTGTTTTAGTCTTTGTGTGTGTGTGTGTGTGTGTGTGTGTGTGTGTGTGGGTGTGAGTGTTACACAAACAGTGCTGCCAGTCGAGCAGAAGATGACGGCGCAGGAGGTGGATGTAAGTGTGTATAGAGATGAAGAAGTGCTTGTGGTCGGAAAACTTCGCTACAGATGCTGGAAACCACAGTCGTGTTGCGAGCAGCGCTGTTCAGATCAGACACAATGGCAGTGTGAAAGTCACTTTGTGTGAATGTCTATGTGCGTGTACTTGAGTAACACTGACAGAACTCATTTTGAGATTTTCAATCTCAAAGCTGATCAGCTATTTTTGGATGCCACCCGAGGTCGGCTCTGGAGTTTCAAGTGTAGGGGTTGTAAATATTAATCGATACGAATCGATGAATCAATTAAACAGCGGGCGATTCAGCGCATCGAATACTTTTAACTTCCGCTCTGACGTACACAATACATATACATTTGGTCATTCAGCAGATCCAAAGCCACCTAAATGTACCCCACTTTATATTTGGGGTCAGTTCCATACAGGACCCTGGAGCAATGATGGGTAAGGGTCTTGCTCAAGGACCCACATTGATAACTTCAGTGGACCTGGGATTTGAACCCACAACCACTGAGTTACCACCCCTCCAAAGCTGCCGGTGGCGCTACCTTATTATGGTCTACCAACTTTTATTATACTTCATAAGAGAAAGATGGCAAAGTGATACACACACTCTGTACTCTGTCAAAATGTCCACTACACAATCCTCCACCACGTCCTTACAACGAAAACGTAAGAACACAGAGAGCCAAACAACACCTCCTGAGACTCCATCCCCGTGCCCATCCAGGGGAGAACGTCTCGGGCGCTGGGCAGATACACCCAGGACAGGGCGCCAATCCATTGCTGGACACACATTCACTCGCATATCCACACACGGGGCAATTTAGAGAAGTTCATTTACCTTGAATCCATGTTTTTGGACTGTAGGAGGAAACCAGAGAACCCAGAGAAAACCCACGCAGACACGGGGAGGACATGGAAACTCCACCCAGATCGGGATTCGAACCAGGAATCCCCAAAACATGGATTCAAGGTAATCTGACTGCTCTAAATTGCCCCGTATAGTGTGTGGATGTGCAAGTGAGTGGGTGAGTGTACCCAGCGTTGGATTTGCACCCTGTCCTGGGTGTATCTGCCCAGCACCCGAGAAGTTCTCCACTGGATGGGCATGTGGAACCCCACTGCGACCCTCATAGAGGAATAAGTGGAAGATAATGAATGGATGGATGGGCGGGACATGGACTGTGGGAGAAGAACCCGGAGAAAACCTGTACGGACACGGGGAGGACATGAACTCTCTATCCAGATCGGGATTCGAACCGGGAATCCTCAGCACTGAGAGGAGAACGTGCCAACCCCTAAACCACCGTGTCCCGCCCGTATGAAACTCAATTTAGATTTAATGAAAAAAAAGATTTGTTTAGCATGTTTGCCTCTGAGCACTGGAAATGAATGGTTCGAATCCCAAATCTAGGAGTTTCCATGTCCTCCCCGTGTCTGTGTGGGTTTTCTCTGGTTTCCTCCCACAGTCCAAAAATATGGATTCCAGGTAAATTGAATGCTCTGAATTGCCCTGTATAGTGTGTGGATGTGTGAGTGAGTGTGTACCCAGTGACAGATTGGCTCCTTGTACTGGGTGTATCTGCCCAGCGCCCGAGATGTTCTCCACTGGATGGGCATGTGGAACCCCATCGTGACCCTAGTAGAGGAATAAGTGGAAGATAATGGATGGATGTAAAAAAAAATTAATGGTATCGTAACATGGAGAATTTGTAAGTATTCGAAAATAATCGGATCGTTGACCTGAAGAAATATCGAATTGTCATGACGTCTCATAAAGAGACTGAAATCATGGAGTTTGTTTTTTTTTGCTGGACAACATTTTTTGGCAAAGTTGTTGCATGTCCAGGCCCTTACCTCCTAAATTCCTTGGAGGTGGGGGAGCTGTATCCTGTCTGACCCTGGGCTCGGACCCCCCCACTTTAAGTCAAGCCGCTTTGCAATGCAATGCTTCTGCAAAATGTCAGTGTAAATGAAGGTCCTACCTTCTTCTCTATGATTTCGACCGCTATCCTCTTGGCACTTCTGAAATCGAGGTGACCCTCCGGGACCCTGATTCCCTCTTTAAACAGTCCAATCTGGAAGTGGACGCAGATGGGCCCCTGAGGGACAGTCTCACTGGCCACGGACATCTGTGAGAACCGGGCTGGAAAGAAATCAGGAATCGGCTCAGTTTGGGCTGGAACTTCCTGAAGCACCTAAGATCTAACGCTCATGACTGCTGACTTTGTCGTCGCCAAGATGTGGAGACGGATAAATCAAGGAGGTAAATCCATTTAGAGAAACGAACCTGAACCGGACCACTTTAAACCAATAATTAAAGAATTGGAAGCTCCAACAACTCACTGAGACATCGCAAATCCCAGCTGTCTGTTTAAAAACGTCAAAGTCAGAGCCAGTGGAAGAAGATGAAGACGAAGAATACACTTACTGAGCATGCCGGACTGCGCCGTGTCTTGCCCCACCTTTACTGGTTGGAGGTCGGCTTTGGAAGCCATTTTCTCTCACCTTTGCGAGGGAGTACTTACACCTCTCTGCAGGGCGCCTGCTGTTGTGCTGCTGCGCATGTTGCGCTGGTTTCCTTTCGCGAAAAGAAGTTTGCTAATGAAACACTTCAGCAGACAGGAAGTCGTCTCACTCTGCGGCTTTTTTTTTCTTTGGTAGATCGAGAGCAGATCTGGAGTCTTCTCGTCATACTTCAGATCTGTCACATGTGATGTCATAGCAGTTTGGTATTCTTTAAAACAGCCGGCCATCAGCAACCTGGAGGGGACGTCACAGAGGGACTAGAACCGGCAGCTGCGGCGTTATTATTGCAGAGATGCTGTACTGCTCCACACATCAATGATTTACATATCATTATTCCTATCCCAGCAGTGTCACTGAGATGTTTAAATGGAACTACAGCAGCACTGAAAACCCCTCACAGCATCCGCTGATACCTGGTCTGTCCGGGGCCTGACCGATAGGAGGACTAACAGATGGACTACAGTGCGTAATTATAAAACTACAAAGCCCATCTATAGGGAGCAGGAAATAGAGAATGGAGCAGGAACAAAATAAGATCAAAATGTAAATGATGATCCCATGGAGGTCTGGATTTGGAATCCTACTCAAAATCAAATGACCGGCTGATCCAACTTCAGTGGGAAAAAAAAAAGCATGAATGTTCATTACATTAGAATTTTATATTAACAAAACGGCGTCCACATTTTTTTGCCATCTGTTGTTCATCCAAATTAACTTTTGGACGTCTTCGGTTTCTGTTTAGTAAGCGCATTAACGCCTTTTGCTACACCTTAGCGTGTTTCTGCTCTTTTTCTCTGATTGGTTGCTGGATCTGTACACGTTTTTTTGGTCCCATGATGGCGCTAAAGACTTCCGCCTCCAAAGAGAAATGGAGAAAATCGACAAACGCAGAATCCGGTGATATCGCAACCCACCATTTGAGAAACCCTGCTTTAAAGCACCTTCCTCATATTTCTGTACTGAGTCCTATCCCTGTGGTTTCGGTGTCGCAACCAAAGAACCAAATCCTGGATCTCTGTAGCAGATCACTTCCTCATGATGTAATCAAACTCTCGCCTTCCTAAAGGTCACTGCACCAAAATCACAACAATAAAACACGAGAGGATGAACGTTTAGCTGAATGCTGTACATCACCCCCATAGGGGACTATAGGGGGCGTTAAACCCTCATGATGTGATCATATATCCACATGAGAGCTGGATTCCTGTAGCAGAACCTCGTAAGCGGAACCCTGATTGTGGGATCTTGTTCCTCAGGCGCTGTACCTCATCGCGACGAACGGCACTCCGGAGCTGCAGAACCCAGAGAAGCTGTCGCCCATATTTCGGGACTTCCTGAACCGCTGTCTGGAGATGGATGTGGAAAAGAGAGGGAGTGGAAAAGAGCTGCTGCAGGTCAGAGAACCGCGCTCACCGAGGCGTTGGGTCGGCAGCGGCGCCGGTTCTGCGGGGTCTCAGCTGTGGTTCTGATTTCCTTGTGTTTTCTCTCCAGCATCCTTTCCTGAAGTTGGCGAAGCCGCTCTCCAGTCTCACTCCCCTCATCCTCGCCGCCAAGGAGGCCATGAAGAGCCGCTAAGCACCCAAACATTCCACAGCTGTGTGTGTGTGTGTGTGTGTGTGTGTGTGTGTGTGAGAGAGAGATCAGTGAGACACAGTGTCTCTTGCTATAAATCTGCACAATCGGGCGTTTCAGTAAACTGCCTGTCCTCGTATCGGTTCCAAAGAGAACCTCCTGCAGCCGTACAACAGCAGGTCGTGTTTATAAACATTTCAAAAATATATATTCTCGAGCCGTAATCAATAACTTTGGGGCCGACACCGAAAGTCCAAACAATTCGGGAACTCTGGAACTGATTCTCGTGTTCCGTAGATCTCCGGTTTTAAACTGTTTAGTGTGTCGTTTCAGAACTCTGAGCTGATCAATCAACAGTTCAGGAACCCTAAAACTGATAGATCTGCAGTTCCAGAACTCTGTGCTGACATCAGTCGGCTTGATCCACGGTTCAAGAACCTTAAACTGATCAGGCAACAGTTCAGGAACTAAAAATGAAATTCATGGTTCTAATAACCAAGCTGATTAATCAACAGTTCAGGAACTAAAACCTTTTCTACCCTTCCTATACCTGAGCTGATTAATCAACAGTTCAGGAACTAAAAATGTATCCATGGTTCTAATACCCAAGGTGATTGATAAACAGTTCAGGAACTAAACCCTCATCCATGGTTTTAATACCTGATTTGATTTGATCAACAGTTCAGGAACTAAAAATGTATCCATGGTTCTAATACCCAAGGTGATTGATCAAAAGTTCAGGAACTCTAAGCTGATGTTTTAAATTGTAGTTCAGCACGGATTTCTGGAACTGCAGATCAATCAAGTTGATCCTTGAACAAATCAGACAACGGTTCAGGAACTATTAACTGATCTTCGGTTCTAAAACCTGAGCTGACTGACTGAGCTGCAGCTTTAGCCGAACTCTGACCCCTGAACAGTTCAGGAACTGTAAGCTGATCTGAGGTTTTTGGTCGGCTGTTCTTACACACTGTGTGGGCTGATCCTCGGTTCCAGAGCTCTGATTGGTTGTTTGTCCGTGACCCGCCGTTAGTCCTCTGATGCCGGGCTGTGTGGGTTCTGCAGACGTTCTACTGATTCATTTGGATTATGACGTCGTTGTTTGTGTTCGTTTATCTTTTGGTTTCTTTAGACTCGACCTGCGCGGTTACAAAACTATATTACTGTATTAAACCTCCGACTTGTTCTTCATCTTCATTTTGCGGAGCACACGTCATGCAGGACACGCTGCCTTTTCTGTTTATTTATTGTTCGGCCGGATCCCTCAGTCCCTCTGTCCAGTTAAAGGAGCTCTGTGTGGGATTTTGGCGACATCTAGTGGTGAGGTTGAGGCTGGCAGCCATCTATTAATCACATCTTCCTATCAACGCTGTGTTTTGGCTCCTTGCGCCGGCGAGAAACGTGTGGACAAAAGTATTGGGACTTCATTATTGAACTCTCCATTATATCGGCTCCACCCATCATACAGATGGACCTTGTAGTTCTACAGTTCCATTTTGTAGTCTTATCGGTTTCTTTACGTACTCCGTTCGTCCCCTTTACTCTGTTCTCTGATGATCAGGACCATGGACAGAGCAGGTGTTATTTTTCTCAGACCTGCAATCACTGACATGGTGGCGGTACGAGTGGACTACAATCTCATAGAACTACAAAGTTCCATCCATATGAGAACTGAATCTGATGATGGATTGACTTGGTGCCTGTTCACCGGGTTGCCTTGTCCCCCCACACTCCGCCAAAAGTCACACGTTTGAGAAGAGATCGTACGCTCCTGTACGTGTCCGTATACATTTGGTCATGTTGCGTCCGTGGAAAGTGTTTATTTTAAACCTCCCGCAGTTTTGTTCACGAATTCCACGATCAGTAAACATGGGGAATGCAGGGGGCGGGGCATCACGAAACCGCAAACCGTCTGGAAAAAAAAAAAGTTAAAACGCTCGTTTAAGAGATGGACGCTCCCTCGCCAGAACGGCGTCTTCCAACGATCTCGTCCGCAGTCACCGCTTCGTCTGAAATAGCCGCGTTTCCATTCGCGGTCCCACAGACCTCCCTGTACACTACACATGCACCCTACATAACGAGCGTGACCGTGCAGCCGTAAACGTTCTGTGGAACCACGATAAAGAAAGTGGCGTAGCTACGTTACAGTTATCGTCACGGTAACCGACCGAGGTAAAGGGTCAGCGCTGGTGTCGTCCCGCCGAGTCGCTACTTCTCGTGTTTTAAAATCTTAATAAATGTTTAAAGTCATTCTGTACATTCTGTTCTTTTGATGTTCTGTCATTCGGGATACAACCCCCCCCCCCCCCCCCATTTCTAAAAAAAAACCCAGCTGTTTGGTGTTTAAGTATTTATGTTCATTATAAACTAACCTAAAGATCGGGGTTCACATACTGACGGCGTGACGGTCGCCGCCCCCGCCCCCCACCGTCGGTACGTAAACCCCGATGTTTCCGTCTGAAGCTTTTGGTCTCTGTCTCTTTAAAAGACGAAGTATTTCAGACGAGTATTAATACTTTTCTTCGGCCGCACGATGTTGCTTTTTAAAAACTGAAAACCTCTTTTTTTTAAAACGATGAAACCGATTTTAAAACCTTCTTTGTAAATTATTATTAAAATGGACCTGGTTCAGTTCGTCTCATTTTGTTTTTCTTTTAGTTTTTTTTTCATGTTTATTGTTTCAAAGCAGCTTCACAGATTTCTCAGCCGACGGAGGGAAAAACTGCTGTTTGGGTTTCAAAAGGAGGAAACCTTGTTAGGACCGGGGCTTGGTGGGGAACTCCTGAGTGGGTGGGCGGGGCTTATGTTGTTAATATAAACCTCCATCGTGGTCGGTGTACGGTTCGGGTTCTGCTTCCCTCAGCCACGGAACCCAGATGTTCCCTCAAACAAGAAACGGAAACCCGTTTCTCATTTCTTCTGTAATGATGCCGCAGTTCCCTCAAACGGACAGGAACTACTGCACGAGCTCTGGAACATTCAGTTTACAGATCATTCGACTTTCAAGTATAGAGCGAGAGAGAGAGAGCCCTTCTAAGAACTTATAAGTTCAAAAACCTTTTTTAAAGTATCTTTTTGGGAATCAAGTACCCTTATGAAGAACCGATACCTTTCCAAGAATCTAGTGCCCTTACGAAGAACCGGTACCTTTACAAAGAATTGAGTGCCCTTATGAAGAACTGGTACCTTTTTATAGATCAAGTTTCTTTACGAAGAATAGGTACTTTTTTGGAATCGCGTTCTCTTATGAAGAAGCGGTAACTTTTTATGGATCGAGTACCATTCCGGTGAATTGAGTACCTTTACCAAAAAGAATGAGTACCTTTTTATGCATCGAGTACTCTTATGAAGAACCGGTACCTTTTTATGGATCAAGTACCCTTGTGAAGAACTGGTACCTTTTTATGGATCGAGTACCCTTATGAAGAACTGGTACTTTTTTATGGATCAAGTTCCTTTATGAAGAATAGGTACTTTTTTTGGATCGAGTACTCTTATGAAGAACCGGTACCTTTTTATGGATCGAGTACCCTTACGCTGAATTGAGTACCTTTACAAAAAATGGGTACCTTGTTATGAATGGAGTACCCTCCCGAAGAACCCGGTACCTTTCTGAGGATCAAGTACCCTTATGAAGAACAGGTACCTTTCTAGGAGTTAGTGCCCACATGAGTCTGTATGTAATGAATGAGAACTGTGGGGGACTAATCTGCTACATGTCCTGGGAAATTGGTAGAACCTTCCAGAGGAATTAACCAGAATTGTTAACCTGATTAAAGATGGATCAGGGTTCAGAACTGATTTCAGGGGGGTAAGATGGAATTGCATCAGGGTTCGGATCAGAATCACAGGCGGGTTTGACGGCGGGATCAGGAGTTTAAAGTTCTAACGTTGCCTCAGTTCAGGTGCAGGTTCTGCTGTTATGACTCGGTTCTCGTTCTCAGCGCAGGTTCATGTGCCTCTGAAGCCGAATCGAGAAGTTTCAAAACTTCCTGTTTTTGTGCTCGATCATCCAGCCATGAGGTCGAAACGGCAAAAAGAGAACAGGAAGCAGCTCTGAAACCGCCGTCTCAACTGCCGACGACCTAGAGGTGCAGACGCCGGAGCGAAACTCACACCATGGCCGATTCACTGGAGAAGATGTCCGAGGTTCCGGTGGAGGCGGCCGGGCCGGGGTCCGGGGGCGGGTGGAGCACGTCGACTCAGGAGCGTCTGAACGACGAGAGCGTGATGTTTAACGACTCCAGTCTGTGTGATCAGATCCAGTCCGAGTTACAGAGCCTGCGGCTGGAGTGCTGCCTCACCGACGTGCTGCTCAGCGTTCAGGGTCAGACCTTCTCCTGCCACCGGGCCGTCCTCGCCGCTGCCAGCCTGTACTTCAGGTTAGAACGTCTCAGTAATGACCGACGGACGGACGGACGGTGGTGCTTTTATAAACACTTCAGCTTTGATCTCAGTAATGCTCACTGCTGATTGGTTGTTACTACGGAATCTAAAGACGTTTATCTTATATTTTGTAAACAAATTTGATTTTTTGATTTTTTTTTTTTTTTGCCGTTAGACCTACAATCCCCAGAGTGCATTGCTGTTTTGTTTACATCATATGGACACTGTGTTCATGACTGAAGTTAGGGGTGTGCTGGGGGGAGGGGGGGTAGGATCATTTATCCATGATCTTCTGCTTATTCGTCCTTGAGGGTGGCGGTGGGGTTCCCCATGCCCATCCAGGGGAAACCGTTTCGGGCACTGGGCAGATAAACCCAGGACAGGGTGCCAATCCATCACTGGGCACACACTCCCTCACCCACTCGCCCACGGGCAATTTAGAGCATTTAATTTATCTGGAATCCATGTTTCTGGACTGTGGGAGGAAACCCACACGGACACAGGGAGGATATGAAACTCCACCCAGATCGGTATCCGAACCGGGAACCCCCAGGGCTGAGAGGAGAACGTGCTTACCACCTAAGCCGTCGTTTGAGTTGGTATATTAGAAGCAGTGATGGGGTGGGGGGGAAGGGGGTGTTTCGGCGCCTCCGGTTCAGGTCTCTGGTTTAATTTCAGAGCGATGTTCTGTAACGACCTGCGAGAGAAACATCAGGAGTGTGTGAAGATCAAAGGCATCGAGGCCGAGGAGATGAAGATGCTGCTGGATTACACCTACACCAGCAAAGTCCACATCACCAAGGAGAACGTTCAGAAACTGCTGGAGGCGGCAAGTCTGTTTCAGGTACGTACTGTATACACACTGAACGCTGAGTAACGCTACACAAAACTCGTACCGTGGTATGGACCTCACGGTTTGGTACGGGGAAATCAGGGTCACTTCACTTTACTTCATCGTGGGTTTCACTTTCAATTCTGTATCAGAGTTCACTATATCACGGCGTTTTGCGCTATACATATTGCAGGATTTCCGTAGGTTTAAAGATTTAGAACGTGTTTAATAGTATGTGACGTGTATACGAGGGTTTATGAAGCCTTGAACATGTAAACAATAAGATAAGGCGTGCTGCGCTATGGTGGAGAACATGATAACATGAGAGTTGAAAGGTGGTTGTTTTTGAGTGTGTGATGGCGTTTGGAGTTTATATATTTAAAATGTATTATTATAGAGTGAGGTTTTGGGGTGACCAAAAAATCTTAAATGAATATGTGGAATGTATAGTGTGAGTTGGGACTACGGGGTCCATGCACTTGCTTTCTTACGGGAATTTATTAGTAGGTTTTCCAAAGACACCATAAGGAATGACGGAGCCAAGTTACATTTACATTACATTTACATTTAGTTATTTAGCAGACGCTTTTATCCAAAGCAACTTACAAGGATCCCAACTTGTTTGGGGTCAGAACACTGGGTTGAAACAGGACCCTGGAGCAATGAGGGTTAAGGGTCTTGCTCAAGGACCCACATTGGTAA
>JAOUQT010028873.1:0-34210 GCA_025769995.1 Xyliphius kryptos
TGTCCAGAGCATGGAGCAGATACCAGGAGACAGGCCAGTACACCAGGAGACATGGAGGGGGCCGGAGGAGAGAACATTTGGTGCCTCATCAGAAGCATGCCCAGGCGTTGTAGGGAGGTCATACAGGCACGTGGAGGTCACACACACTACTGAGCCTCATTTTAACTTGTCTTGAGTAATTTTCACTAAAGTAGGATAAGCCAAATCCAGACCTCTATGGGATAATAATTCTGATTTACATTTTGATCATTTTTATGTTATTCTGTTCTCAATGCATTCCAATATCTACTAAATAAAGATTTTTAACCAAAATATTTTATTCATTTCGATCTAGGATGTGTTTTTTTAATGTTCCCTTTATTTTTTTGAGCAGTGTATATTAATATATTAACAGGGCAGCGCGGTGTCTTAGTGGTTAGCGTGCTTGCCTCTCAGCGCTGAGGACTCATGTTTCGAATCACAATGTGGGTGGAGTTTCCATGTTCTCCCCGTGTCCGTGTTGTGTTTTCTCCGGGTCCTCCGGTTTCCTCCCACAGTCCAAAAGCATGGATTCAAGGTAAATTGGCTGATCTAAATTGCCCCTATAGTCTGTGTGTGAGTGAGTGCGTGTCCAGCGACGTGTGTTCCCAGCCCAGTGCCCCCTCAACCCTTGTAGAGGATTAAGTAGAAGATAATAAATAAATAAATTAATTAATGGATAATATATTAACAGCAGCTTGGTGGTCAGCATGGCTACTTCTGAATGCTGGGGATTCAGATTCGAATCCCAATCTGGAGTTTTCATTTTCCTCCCGTGTCTTGGTTCTCTGGTTCCCTCCCACAGTCCAAAAACATGGATTAAAAGTGAATTGGATACTTTAAATTGCTCTATATTTAGAGCACTCTTGTACTCTATATAACCCCATATAGTGTGTGTGTGCGTGTGTGTGTGTGTGTGTGTGCCCTGCAAAATATTGGTGTCTGAATCTTTCTTCCCTAGATTTCTATGGAGAACCCCCCAAAGTACCTAGTAGAGAATTTCGTAGAAATAATAAATGAATGTATATAGATAGGTCATATTTTCATCCTTTCAGTGGGTGTGTGTGTGTATGGGTGTGTGCCCAGCTATGGATTGGCGCCCAGTCCTAGGTATCTCTACCCCCCCTCCCCACACTTAGGATTAAGTGGAATATAATGAGATAAGATTAATATATTGTTAATACCTACTGGCACATTCAAAAAAGCCATTAAATTAGTTTTTTGCGATGTAGTTGCATTGTTTTTTGTTATAAAATTTGTACCACCACTTACATTAAATAATTTCTACCCTCTGATAACTGATAATGAACAACTCACTTATAATATTGTGGTGACCATTCCATGCAGCGCCAGTTCCCATAATGTCTTGTGGCCACGACATAACTGTTTGGTGTTTATGCCTTTAATTATGTTCATGCTTGTTCTGGGGAGATGTGAATCGCAGGACGCATTTAAAGTGTTGGGTTTTTTATTTATGTGTGAGTGAGTGTTTGTGTGTGTATGTGTGTGTATATATATGTTTGGCTATTCGAGTTGGGGTTACCATTTTGGGGTAAAGGTGTATATCATGCCCTCAATGCTTTCGTGTACTAATAAAGAGCATTTCCAGATCAAATGGCAACCCAACTGAAGGTCGCTTCTGCACCGATGCCACAATATTATTCTACTACATAGAAAATAATTAGATTAATGAGCTTTAAGAGCACTGCTGATCCGGTACAGAATTCTGAGGCACTGTACTTCAGACTTAATGTAAATGATTTGCTTTACAAGCTTTTAAATAAATTGGGTATCTATGCATGTATGTGCACCATCATGAACTCTATGGATTCTTAAATAATGAACAACAGAGATAATAAACTCTGGCTCCTTTATCTCAGACAGAACCAATAAACCTTCTTATCAAACTGCTTGGCCTTTTTAATAAGCTAATCCATTCCACTGAGATAGGTATGCAAGGCCAATCAAATCACTACACTGTCAGTCCCTGTAATGCTTATTAAAATGGTAAACAATTTAGATTTTATATGTTCGTAGGTGCCTGATATGCAGTTGAAGCATGTTCCTACTCCAGTGTTCATCACACCTGCACAGATTGGCAGCGTTATGAAGTTGGAATTACCTAACATTCCTGCTGCGCTAGAATGAAAATCTGCAGCGGTTCATCTGAGGTAAACCCCGCAAGCGGTGGCTGCAGTGTGATCGAAATGATTTTCAGTTAAATGTATGAACACTGTTTTTAAAAAATACTTCATGTTAGGCTCCTTTGTGCTGACAGAATCTTTGTTCCCATTCTGTGCACTGTGCACTTTCTGTCATCCTTTATTACCCCTGCACACCCACAGCTATGCTCCCTGACTTATTTCAGTTCTGGATGGTGGTGGGAGTTTGGTGTGCATTTATCAGGAGTTGGCCGATGCAGGAGGCCGTAATAATAGGGGTGCATCCAACATCTAATCACCATGATTTAGCAGTATCAGTGCCACACAGGCCTGGCAGGAGCAAAATAGTGCAGCTTGTCGAACAAGATCAACATGTCTGCACTCAAAGGTAACAGGTGATTGTGTAATATGCTAAAGTGGAATACAAACACTGTATGACGTACAAAAGTAAGTTATTTAAAAAAAACATCTTATTGATAGTCTGAACTCATTTTGTGCATTAAAATAAACATTAAAAAATGTGTCCATTTAGAACACAGAGTATAGGTTATTATAAAACGTGTAGTTCAAGTTTTTAAATCTGATTGGCTGTGCCTTTTAGCCGTGACAATTCTGACAAAAACACACACCTCTGAGCACTTTGTATCAATGTGTGATATACATTACATTATTTTCTCAATGTTTTTAATAAACTGCATTCTGTAATTTGGTCTCTAAATTGCTGAATTCATTATTAGAGAAACCGGAAACCTGTTACGCAGCGATTAGCGTTCACGTTACAAACTACATCGTGATTATTCAGATTATTAACAATTTTGTTTTTAATGAGCACACTTATAAATCAAAAGTTTTTTTTTTCATTATAGTGTGTTTGTAACCATTTTATAAAAGTAATGAGGCACTCAAGTTTGTGTATTATTGTAAATAAATCACGAAAAAGAGCTGTAACTGTACTCACATCATGCCCAACAACACCTCTATTTGCAATTATGCCGACCTCTCGTACCTTATTGCTTTATCATAAAAGTCCAAACATGCACAGTACACGCCAAACGTCTGGGCACACCCACTCATTCAATGCGTTTTCTGTATTTTCACGACTATTCATTTTGTAGATTCTCACTGAAGGCATAAAAACTATAACTGAACACATGTGGAGTTATGTACTTAACAAAAAGAGGTGAAATAACTAAAAACATATTTTATATCCTAGTTTCTTCAAAATAGCCACCCTTTGCTCTGATTACTGCTTTGCACACTCTTGGCATTCTCTCAATGAGCTTCAAGATGTAGACACCTGAAATGATTTTCAGGTGTGCATATAAGGGTTAGTTAGTATAATTAATTAGAATGTCAAGTCCATAATACCTCATGCGTTCATTCATACTTTTGATGCCTTCAGTAAGAATCTACGATGTATATAGTCGTTAAAATACAGAAAATTCTTTGAATAAGAAGGTTTTTATCAGAAATGTACACACACACACATATATATGTGTATATATATATATATATATATATATAGAGAGAGAGAGAGAGAGAGAGAGAGAGACTTTTTTTTACTTTTTACAACGCTTTATTTTACCCAAGGAAAAATTTCAAAAGGTAGCAAAAAAAGACATTTTAACAAATATTAAATAATTAAATAATCACCACAGATTTAAGCAAAGTGTGGTGCGAAGCAGAACTCGTCATCCACGATCGAGCAAACGGCTTCCCGCAGCACCACACGGATTTAAGAGTTAATGTCTTTCATGCACTTGTAAAAATTGAAATCAATTAAAATTCGAGAGAGAGAGAGAGAGAGAGAGAGAGAGAGAGAGAGAGAGATTTCGGATAAAAATGTTGATACTTCAAAAATGCAACAAAACTAAAAAAATAACAACTTCCAAAAAGTAGAACAGAAACAGAATAACACTGAAAAGCTTATTGTTCTGAAAATTCCAATATTTTGAGAAATATGAGGGTAAAATCTATAATTTATTGCAACAATTATTATTGCAAAATATTGCAACAATTAGTACATTAAACTTCTAAATGATTTTAAAGTTTGTTTAAAAAAATAAGCCCAATGGTAAACAGGCCTTTGTCCAACCATGTATTACAGGCATTAATATTCATTTTTTTATGTAGAACTAAGATCATTGTATTTAAATTTCCATTGTATTTTTTAAAAGTGTAAGTTTAAGTTTAAATAATTTATTTATATAGTGCTTCTTAGAACAGTGCATTGTCACAAAACAGCTTTACCAAGTACTTTTCTGAAACAGAGCTAACTGCAGAACTAACTAGCAGCCAAATGTATGTTATCAAAGGATATAAGATATCATAACCCATAATCAAACCACGATTCAGAGAATCCTGCAACTAAACTTAAACCTTGAATACTTGAAACCTTGACTATTAATAAAAAACAAATGTAAAAAAAAAAAAAACAACAACAGCATTTCCATGTGTTGCTGTTAAATGGCAAAAATGGCTCTATCAAAAATCTCAAGAGAAAAGTTGAAAGAGAAAACAGGATCTTTCTTGAAAAATGGTCAGAGAAATACACCTTCATCCTCAGGTTTAATTAATGCAAAGCAGACATGCCTGATCTGTAACAAGAGTGTCTCTGCAATATCAGATGGCACCACGAAACAAAGCATGCTAATTTGGACGCAAGGATGTCTGGTCTGTTTGAAAGAAGTCATGTTTTAATTTTCACAATAATGTGATGCTGTTTAACACGAGGGGTGTCCACTGACTGACTTCATTTGTTTTTGCATGTTAAGCATTGCCGCTACACACTGCTAATGTGCTTATTTACCCTCATATCCAGATGAAACAAATAAGTATTATTAGACTGAACAAATGTTTTGGAATATAAAGTTTTTTACAAAAGAGCATTTTTGAGACTGAGACCTAGTCCACACTTAACCAGGTATTTATAAAAACGTATATCTCCCACAAAATGTATTATTTTCCAAAATAATACACACGGGATTGTTTCAAGAACGTTTTTATGCACATGCACCCTCAAAAACGTATCACTGAGTGTAAGGAGCGCTAGGCACTCCTTACCTTTTTTGGGGATTTTTGTTGCAGTTTATTAACTTCATGACCCTCAGATGTCCATCTTGTTTTGTTATTTAATATTTCTTTGTTATTGGTTTGTTTGTATATCATATGACAGGGACTTTTGTTTTATATACGCTTGGTTTTATGTTACGTGTCCCGGTTCCTTTAGTTTTTGTGTATTTCCTGGATGTTTGTAATAAACTCTATATTCTCCCACCTGGCAACCTGGCTCTGTGCTGTGCGCTCGTAGGTTCCAGCGAGCAATGGTAACATTAAGTGTTGTCTTAAACTTGTCTGTCAGCCAATCAGAATCCCTCAAAACAAACACCCAACCTCCAAGTTCTCCTTCTCCTGTGCCCCTCAATGCATTGTAAGTCAAAATGAAGAACAGTCACATGTCTGACGTCATCGTTGCATTATTTGTTGCAGATGGTCACGTTCAAGACCAAGAGCTTTCCAAAATAATGTTTTTTGGTGATTTAAAACTACATTTCCATGTGGATGCTCGGCCCAAATGCATAACAATGTATTAGTTTTTCCAGATACCCGGCTACGTGTGGACTAGGTCTGAAAGGCAGATTTTATTCATTTATTTTTTCATTATCCTTCATTATAGTTTAAACAACGTCACGGGGCAGATTTGTCAAGCTTGTGGGCCCAATATTTAGACCTTCAACACTAGTGACCCATGTTTTTAAAGCTTAAGGTACATTAACCACTTTTTAAGTAATAGCTATAATGTTTTGGCTTAAGGAATTCTTTTAAATTTGGTTTAATCACTAAAAGGTGCTACAGCTGCCTTCTAAATTGGTTTCATTATAAATAAAGCATATATTATAAATGTTGGCATCATATTGTTATTGAGGTTTTTACAATGAGCTATAGTCTGTGTTAATAGATATTATTTTTTGATTTATAACGACATGGCGTCCTTTCTATAACATTTATCTTTATTTGTATTTTAGATTTAATCCTATGAAATTTTTAAACAATTTCTGGTTTGGCTTAATTCAGGATTTATTTTACTGTATGGGGTAGATGTACTTCATTTTTTTCTCTGTGGTATTTGGGGCATTTTGTCAGGATATGTTTAATGGCTATGGGTATGTGGCAGTCTGTGCATAATGTGGGTTCTTCCCCTAATAAAACGTGTTTGTGAGTTAATCTTGTTTGGTCTACACTGCATCTGCTGTAAATAACTTAAGCTTTGTTTTTACCTTAGTGCATTATTATTATTTAATTTCCGATGTTAGTTATCGGTTTGCGTGTTCTATTGTATTTATTATATATGTTTTCATTTACGGGTTTAAAATCCATTGAGGATAGTTTAAGGCTGATGTTTATTTTGTTGTTGTTTTTTTTTTTTTTTCTTTGCCAGTTGAGCGTTTCTGTTAATTCCACTATGTCTGGGAAGCCAGCATAGCTTGGTGTCAAAATCATGTCATTGATGGTGTTTTGTATCTGTTGATTACTGGGTGTTCGTTTAGTCGCTGTTAGCAGGATATGGGGGTCCATACAGATGAGGATGCTACCTTTGTTTATACAAAACCTTGCGTCCCAGGTCCACTGCTGAAGTTACCAATGTAGGTCCTGGAGCAAGACCCTTAACCCTCACTGCTCCAGGGATTCTGTGGTCAACCCGGTGCTCTGACCCCAATTATTAAATTGGGATACCTGTGAGTCGCTTTGGATAAAAGCGTCTGCTAAATGGTCAATGTAAATGTTACTTACAATGGGAGATGTATAGTGTTTAGACTTTTTAAATAAGGTTTACCTGCTGCGCCATATATGATACTTCCATAGTCCATTTTAGTTCTGATAAGTGTTCTGTGTAAGTGGACTAGCAGTATGCAATTGGCCCCTGATTTTGTACAGGCAAGGTATTTTATTAGGTTAAGACTTTCGAACATTTAGTTTTTAGGTTGTTAATGTATTGGACGGGGAAGTGGAGGGGATTTACATTGGAAGGGGAGCTTGTGGTCCTTGTTATTCCAAGGTATTTTGTATAATCTTGAATGTTATATATATTAAAATTGATTCATTGACTTAATCTCCCACAAAGTTTAGTCAGATGTACAATACTCAAGAAATGCTGTGTGACTAAGCAGTTAAAAAGTTCAGAACTATCAAAAGTGCTACATGCAATTTTTCTGGTATTTTTGCATTTGAACGCTCACCACTTCGTGTCCTCTCCCGCGGGGCATAAGGAAAATCGAGAGCTTTTGTGGCATAGTCAGCCAGTAGCTTGTCAATGTCCTGGTTGGTAATTCCTGCCTCTTGTGCAGGCAGAAGGTTTCTAAGGGTAGCAACAGCAGCTGATGCCCAGTCCACTTTTAGGTTCATCAAAAGCTGCTCCAGCATGAGCAAAGGATCTGCTAGTAGCTGTAAATAATCCTGTCGAGAACCTACTGGAAGAGTCAGCAATACCTGAAAAAAATAGGTATTTAGCATCATTGATTGACAACATTTTGTCCCTGTAATGATTTAACAATAAAAAGAGAAATCAGAATCGGAAAAATGGATACCCATTACTGTTTTAGTAATAAGCACACGGTCATTAATTTTGTCTAATTATCTAAGGTCATTAATTTTGTTACGGACTATATATGGCAAAGAATATAAATATTTAACACATTTATTAATAATACATTTCTGCTGGGGCTATTAATATAATATTTCTCACCAGACGTTGGTAGCAATCCACATTTATACATTTCCATTAAAAAGTGGAATGACAAAGTATTTAACACACAGAACTCTTAATTTTTTTTTATACTTTTGTATGTAGAAACAAGTAACATGCATTTTTCAAGGGCGATTTTTACCCTTAAAGTTTCCAAAGATCTGAGAAATGAAGTCTAATTTATTTATGCAGTAGTTGATTACCTGTTTTTGAGTGAGTGATGGCTTTGGAGTTAATATATTTAAAATGAATGTATTATTACCTATTATTGTAGAGTGAAGTTTGTGGCACCTGAAATACTCACAAACACCCTAATCCATCCGAGGTACAATCTAATGTATACTACCGTTCAAAGGTTTAGAATCACTTGCAAATTTACCTCTTTTAGAAATAAATCTTTTTAAAATAAAAATGTTTGTATTAAAGCTTATTTTTGTATAGAGACTTATTTTACATATAGTCCGATTATCAGCAACTCTCAGCAATTACAGATATGCTGGTATGGCCACCAATCAAAGTTAAGGATGTTATTGAAATGATTGGTTGTTAGAATACCCTTGCTCAAATGTGATGCACAGCTGAACAACTTTATACTAATAACTGAGCATAAAAGGGAGCACAACATTCTAGATTAGTTTAGTATCTGAAGCATCAGCAATTGTTGGCTTGCTTTCAGGCTAAAAATGGCCAGAAAGAAACAACTTTCTTTAGAGAGCTGTCAGTCCATTGTTGTGTTAAGGAAGGAAGGATACTTAGTAAGAGATCTTACCATGCTTTCAACTACTTCCTTCGTAGAATTACAAAAACTGGCTCTAATAAGGACAGAAAAAGGAGTGGGAGGTCCTGATGCACAACTGTGCAAGATAAATATCTAAGAGTGTGCTTTTTGTGGGAAAGGTGCCTTACAGGCTGTGCCAAGTACCAAGAAAAAGCCATACGTCACACTGGCCTATAAAAAGAAAAGACTGCAATGAGCTAAAGAGCAAGGACTTTAAAAAAAGATGAGTCCATGTTTGTGGTCTTTGGATCAAAGAGAAAAACATTTTTAAGGTGCAGGACCAATGAAAAGATGCATGACCAATGCTTAATGTCATTTGTAAAGCATTGTGGAGGCAGCGTGATGGTCTGGGGATGCTTTGGAGGTGATAAAATTGAAAGTTTATACAGAGTGGAAAGGATCTTAAAGAAAAAAGGTTACCACAAGATATTGCCACAATGTCGTACCCTGTGGACAGCGCTTGATTGGGGCCAATTTCATGCTACAACAGGATAATAGCCCCAAACACATCTCCAAATTGTGTCTGCAATATGTAAGAAATAAGGAGACAGTTGGAATTCTGACTGTATTGGAGTGACCAGCACAGTCATTGGATCTGAACCCTAATGGGAGCAGCTTGACCGTATGGTACGGAGGAAGACTGCATCAAGACAATCCATGTTGTGGAAGATGCAACAAGAAACATGGGGTGAAATCCCATCAGATTACCTAGAAAAGTTAACAGCTGGAATGTCTAGAGTCTGTCAGGCTGTAAGGAGGCTTCCTTGATAAAAGTGAAATTTGAAGTACACGTCATAATTTTTATTAAAATCAATCATTCTTACTCTGACAAGGTCTGCATGTCCTGTACATTTGCTTTAATTTTTTATCTCTATTGTCCTGTATTAATTGTGATTATTGTTGGAATGACGAATAAAACATTTTAACTTCTAATCTAAAGTGTTTCCATTAAAAACAAGACAATTTCACTGTGATCCCAAGCTTTTGAGTGGTAGTAAAGCACAAACCTATTTTTCTTTCATGGAGATGTAAGTAATCAAGTTGCTAAGTTTCAGTCTTGTTGGTTGACCCTGATGTGAAACTGGAGGGGTTTTGCGTTTGATGGCGATATCCAACAAACCATCAAATTTAGGAAAGGAAGCAGTACTCGGGAAGACCCCAATGTCACATTGGTGGTTTCAAATGTAGGAAGGCACGAGAGTACATGGCATTAAAGTGAATAAATTACAGGAAGGAGGCGTTATTAGGCATGACGCGCAAACCATGGTTTATTCACAATAATGCACAATCTCGAGTGTCTTATTGCTTTCATAACACACTATAGTAATAAAAAACAAGGTTTGATTCATAAATGTGTTACTGAAAGCAAAATTGATAATAAACTTAATACATAATCCAGTCCGTTTTCATCCAGTGGCCAAATTACAGAATGCAGTTTATGAAAAAAAAAGGTGTGGGTACTTGTGAATAATGTTATGGCAAGACAAGCGGCTCATCCACAGATTTAAGAACAGGAACTACACGTTTTATAATTACAGATAAACAACTCAAATAGCGGCTGCTTCAATTATTACTTTTAAAAAATGGATTGTATATCGAGCCAATTCAATAAATCAGATAACACACCTGCTAAAAACAAGCAATATGGAGAAAAGATAATATTTTTTCCAGTGAAGTGAAAAGAAACCATACAACAATGTAAAAACATGAGCACATACTTTGGAACCTAGATGCAAGGCATTTATGTGACGTCTCCTTGCTGGTGTCATTCGACTCTGAAAGTGCAACGTGAGGTAATCAGATAGGAAGTGGCAGGCAGCCAATCCAGGCCTGTGGTCCAGAGCTCGCTCACACACCTCCAGTGAATCAGAGAGGTTTTCAAGGAGCTACGGAAAAAGGAAGGATTAGGGGCATAGAAGGCAAATCACACACATGCTCACAAACACACATGAAAACACGCAAATACCTGAAAGACATCCTCCATACAGCTCTTCTCTAGTAGAAATAGCAGGTGTTCCGTCTGGAGCTGCAGTCTGCATTGATCTGATACAGGATACAACTTCACCCACTGAGCGCACAAATCAAACTCCTGGTGTATACACACAAACATATGTGCAGATGTGTAAGGACGCATATCTCCATACATACATTTTTGGCATTGTGCAGTCTAACCACTGCGCTAGTAGTTACTGGTTTATGCATGACAAAAGTTATTAAACAGCATCCTTATTAAAAACAAAACAGATGCCAGACTTTTGCACTCGGTTTTCCAGGTTTAAAAAATATATATAAACAATTAAAAGCCAGAGCCTAAAAAACAAGTGATAATATTTTTAATGTTGATGGTTTTTTTTGATTTGTGCACATACTAATTATTATTTGTCATTATAAAATGGGTAGTTCTGAACCTTAAATCTGACAACATATTCTCAATAGTGCTGACAATAATGCATACCTCTAACTGCTGCACATTCAAATCATTTTCCCAATGTTTCTAATAAACTGTGTTATGTAATTTAGCCACTAGATGGCAGTTTTTGTTCGTTAGAAAAGATGGAATCCTGTTACTCTAAAAACTTGATTAGATTATTTCACGATGGACCAGTTTACGAGCCATTTTTTCTTTGTTGTGTGTTTATAACCATTTTATAAAACCAATAATGCATCAGAAAGCATGCTATTTTGTGAATAATTCACGGGAAAGAAGTGTAACTGTACTCCGCTTCGAGTCAGCCTTTAAAGTGTGATTAATCCACAATAATGTTCGACTGCACAAGCTTTATTAAATTAAGTGACCATAGTTACCTGTGAATACTTAACCTAGATGCAAAAAATATCTACTACTAAATGTTTTGAGGAGCACTAGATTTGTGAAGACTATTATAGAATGTACTGTTGAATGTATATGACCAGCAAACATCATTCCAGAAACTGCCATGCTACCATAATAAACATAGCCACATGAGATCGAGAGTACTTTAAAAAGTCACTGTTACTTAACACAGTTAGCTGTTGTGCCATGAGGGGAAAAAAAAACAATATACATTTTTTTCACAAAAATGCTGTAGTCAAGCTTTTTTCACAACTATTCGCAACAAAATAGTCATTGAAGTATATGTGCTACTGATGAAGCCATTCAGAGAAAGCCAACTAATAGCACAAAAAATGTGATGGCATGGGAATGCATGCTCACAGCATACATTATTTACATATGGGTGATGGTACTATTATTGCAAACATATTTTTATATGTTGTAGACATAAGTTGCAATATGCACCACTGTGTTTATTTCATTTTTAACAATAAAATACTTGGTTAGACTTTAATAAATCTCTGTTTTTAAGATAAAACGTTCAACCTGTGTCTCATTTAATGGACCTGACTCAGGTCAATCACCATTAAATTGTCTTCTGATTTTAATGGTTCGCATATCTAATGCATTTTCTAACTACAATGCTCAAAAAAAAGGAAAAATAAAGGGAACACAACGTAACTCCAAATCAACCACACTTCTGTAAAATCAACTTGTCCAGTTAGGAGGCTGATTGTAAATCAATTTCACTTGCTGTTGTGCAAATGGAACAGACAACAGGTAGAAATGAGATGCCCTCAGCCAGACAACCCCTATAGAGGAGTGCTTCTGCAGGTGGTGACCACAGACCTTTTCTCTGTTCTCATCCTTTCTGGCTGATGTTTTGGTCACTTTTGCATTTTGTTAGTTCTCTCACCATCTCACAATAACACTGTCTTTCCTCATTCAATAAGGTTCTTAAATAACTGAGTAAACTGCATATAGTCTGATCTGTACAAACTAATGTCACTGCCTATTGATTTTCACAATGCACAACTCATCTTTATTACATATTCATATATTTTACACACTGTACAGTGATGTGTATTGTAATATAACTTGAGCGACACCATCATCCCGAAACCAAACGCACGCACGCACGCACGCACGCACGCACGCACACCTTCAAATCTGTATGCAATCCTATATCTATGGATTCAAAACTCTTTTACTCACCCGAGCCTGCAACAAGTGAGAGAAGAGAACCTCAGGATTTTTGATGGACTCCTCTTTTAATTCCTGCCAGGTCTGACATTCCAAAGGAGGCTGCAGACACAGCATCTTTACCCCACCCACACACATTAATATTAGCATACAAAACATTAAACATACGCAGTAAAAGCAGTAAAGAACATCTTTCATGTCATTTAACAAAAGTAGGTTTGATTTCCAGGTGACAGTTAACATGTTCTCCCTTGGTCTGCAGTAGTTTTCTCCTACATTATAAAAACATAAAGTAGCCTGGTATGTGACAATACTGAAGTGCTTCTAGATGTGTGTTTGCCTGTTTTGCATTGGGCTGGGGCAGAAGTGCCCAAACGTTTAGCAAAGAGGGCAAAATGCGAAAGTACCCTGGGGCCAATAGTTCCTTCTGACATTTTTTCACCACAAAAGTTAGATGAAAATATACACTGTTATAAAACTATTTTCACGGTCATAACAGTAGCCCAACGCAATATAAGCCACTCAGGTGTGAACAACTTTAAAGATACAACCCTTTTATGTCTGGAGAATCAAACAACATTGAACAAACTGCTTAAAAAAACTTAAATTTAATGTCATGCAGCTCAGTCACGTTAATGTTGTCAACACAAATTCAGTAGTTGTGCAGTGTCAGATGCATCGGTGCCTTCATCTCAAAATTTTGAGAAATGAAATCAAGATCCACTCGTCTGCCCCTAACTGCCACTAAAAATCTGACAATATGTCCTCAATTGTCGGAGTCACAGAAGCACAGATTTGAAAAGCACAGTATTGAAAATGGTGCTGCTATCATGTGGTAGAGTGGCTGCAACATTGCAAGAGGTAGCAGGCTGTTTGTATTCCGATTGGCCTGTGGGCTGGATATGTCTGGACTGGAGACATTTCCAGCATGTTTTACTTCCTTTCACCTAAATGAGCTCAATGTTTTCATTTCTTTCAACTGTCTGAGACCTGCATACCTTTACTGCTTGTCTTTGACATAAATTTCACTCTTTATTTTAAAACACCTGAGATTTTAATAAACCGTTTAGAATTGCCATTTCTAAATATTTTACACTAACACCCATTGTTCACGATTTTGCCCTGTTGTGGTAAAACCTCATAAGTTTTAAAAAAGCATTTAAAAATAAACAAGTGCAGGATCCTGGGCCTATAAGATATTAGGATTAATTCTGAAGCATACATACTCTGCTGTACATGGAGAGTTCATGTTTTTTCTGCTGCAGCTGCAGGGTGAGTGGATGATCTGGATTTGAGTCAGTGAGGCAAAACTGGAGCAACTCCATGCAGCTGTAGAGTGACCAACGCTCCAAACCCTGCAGCGCCACATGGCTGCGTAACTCCCAGTCCTTCACTCTAAACAGATGCTCTACACCATTTTCAACTGCCAAGAAATAAAACAAACAAAAAATAACTGTCACTGTCACTAGCATATAATCAGACTTGTTAAAGCCATTTTAATTGTGTATTTTGTGACCAAGGTTGATATTTTGGTTTAATTAGTTGAAACAAAGAAATAATGAATTAACATTACATTTGTATTGGACATCACATCGTTTATAGTCATGATATCATAGTTCGGAGTTTGGTGGGGGTGGATTTGTTTTAAAGTCTGGCATCTGGGTGGTTTAGCATGGGTTAACATGTTCGCCTCTCAGCACTGAGGATTCCCGGTTCGAATCCCTATCTGGGTGGAGTTTCCACGTTCTCCCCGTGTGGGTTTCCTCCAGGTTCACCAGTTTCCTCCCACAGTCCAAAAACATGGAGATAAATGGAATGCTCTAAAACATAAGGTAAATTAAATGCTCTAAATTGCCCTGTAGAGTATTGGTTTTGTGTGGCAGTGCGCGTGCGTGCCCAATGATAGATTGGCGACCCGTCCTGCATGTATCTGCCCAGCGCCCGAGACGTTCTCCCCTGGATGGCATGGGGAACCCCACAGTGACCCTAGTAGAGGATTAAGCGGAAGAATGTGAATGAATGTTCCAAACTGATGAAAAACGCTGTGCTTGGGATTAAACACATATTTTTTTTTATATTTTGAACAGTTCACAGTAAAGTTTGGTATAACTGCTGTTTCAAACGTATGCAATAAAATATTTAAAAAATATATTTTTTATAGATTTTAATATTGTAGAGTATTCTACAATAGAGTATTCTATTTTAGTCCCATTCAAGTGGTTTTTATGCCCCTGGGACCAACAATGGAAATAGTCGCTACAACACTTTTGTAGTATCTTATTGTAAAAAAAAAAAACATAGCATACATAAGTGTATTAAAATATTAAAAACTTTAATTGCATATTTGTGAAGGACTTACCTGATTAACCTGTATACATGCAATTATTTACTCAGTCAATAATGTGACAGCCGTGCATTGCATAAAACTATGGTGTTAACACAAACCAAAAAACATGGGCAAATGACATGATCAGAGTCCTTGACTGGCACAGTGATACAGGCTGACTGTATTACTGAGTTCTTCTATGACTGATGCATTCTAGGATTCTTAGCCACATACACACTGAAAAACACACAAATCAGTGTCTGGAGAGTTACTTAGCATGCTGCAGCTGCATGTGTGTAAAGGGGGTTTTAGGAAAGGGCAATGGAGAAGGACTTTATTGGTTAGAGTTAACCCAAAAAAAAAAAACAAAAAAAAAAAAACACTTAGAAATTTTAAAACTCTGAACCATATGCATATCTGTAATAATACATACAGCACCCTCCATAATTATTGGCACCCCTGGTTAAGAAGTGGCTATATATAATGAATAATATAACAAAACAATGCAACAGTGACTTTATTTGGTGGGGGGGGGGGGGGGAGAATCATCACACATTAAAAAATAAATCCTTAAAATGAAATCATGTGTGCAACAATTATTGGTACCCCTTATGTTAGTACTTTGTACACACTTCTTTTGCCAACAAGACAGCACTTAATTTTCTCCTATAACTCTTCACAAGATTGGGAGAGTACAGAAAGAGAAATATTGGACCATTCCTCTCTGCACAATCGCTCTAAATCGTCCTGGACTCCTCCCATGCACTCCTCTCCTAAGCTACCCCCACAGGTTTTCTATTGGAGTGAAGTCTGGAGACTGAGATGGCATGAGAGGAGCTTGATTTTGAGCTATTTGTGTCACCCAGTGATGCTTTCCCAAGATGTGACAATTTGCTTCAATTCAAGTGAGCTTTGGAGAACTTTATACTTCTCGAACAACCTCACTTTGTGTGGTGCAGAGATACACTTGCATCCTCTTCCAGGCTTGTTTGCCTGGAAGGGCATCTGCAGGTGAGGGGATAGTTTCTTGCAGCCATTGGCTGATTTATGAAGGTCCACTAACATCTGCCTTACTGGAATAGTGCTTGCGTTCCCATGTTTGAGTCAGAGAAAAAGGCCTTTGCGTAATGCCATATTCATACCCCAGATCCCATAGGTCAAGTAAAGGTTGCTTTTTTTTAAAAACATTTTCAGAGTGAGATTATGCTTTTGTAATACAAAAAAAAAAAAAAAAAAAAAAAAAAGGTGTTTAATAAATTTTAACCAGGGGTGCCAATAATTATGGCAGGCAACGTATAACAGATTGACAGATTTGAGTTTAGTGTGATGACATAGGATGGTAGAGGTTTGGGTGGATGCTAGGGTGTAACGGTATGCTGTATTGTATTACAAACCATTGGGTATGGGCAACACGATTGGTTACACACCGTCATATGGAGAATACAACGGTATGGGTACATCCTACAGGAATATGCAAAGACCAAGAACGAGGTAGAACTAAAATTAAGAGGCAAACTCTTAAGTGTATGTAAAGTGTAAGTGCCAAGCCGTTCCAAACCAAGTTTTAAGTTGCTCCTTAGTGTACACAGTCATAAGCCTGCCTAGGAACTTGGTTTTCTTCTCTACCTTGATGCATGCTCCGTGTAGAAATACGTTTGGTTCAGGGTGAAGTGATCTTATCTTGCAAAAATGATTGCATATTGTCTGTTTTGGAGAGTTTAAATCCATTTATCATCATCCATTTATGTATGTTGTTAATGGTCTGCCCTAATAACCTTTCTAAAGTTTGCATACATCTGCTGCTGCTGATCGTCTACATATAGGCAGCATAAGATGTGTAGATGTACTTCGTTTTTTTTTCTGAGGTATTTGGTGCATTCTGTCAGGATGTGTTTATGTGCAGACAGTCTCATAACCAGCAACATTAATGTGGGTTCTTTTGTTAATAAAAGGTGTTTGTGAGTCCTGTGAGTATATCTGTTGTATATACGTATATAACTTTATCTTTGCATTTCCCTTGGTAGATTATTATTTTATTTCTTACATGTAAATGTGACACTTTGGCCTCATTAACAAGGCACCATATGTAAAAATTTATTGTAAAAGGATGTGGCACGGTACTTGGGACTGTCCAAACCCCAACCGGCATTTAGGTTAGACATCTTGGGTCATCTGAAATTATTTCTGTTTATCACAATTAAATTGACCGATTATTCAAGTAACTGTAGATGATCTGACCTAGATAATACAAAATTTTCATTTGTGCTGTAATTGCATAAAAGTTTTCATACTAAATGCACATTTCCTACCTTCCAGCGCTTTGCAGGCGAGCATGCGGTCGCGCAGGGATGTCTCCTGACTGCAGTTTTGAGCATACAGCTCCAGCAGAGTCAAAGCACGATTCAGATCCCCCACATTTAGAGCCTGCTGAAAAGAATCAGCCACCATTGCCTGGCCTGTTTCGTTATAGGGACCATAAAACAACAGGGCCATGGTTGCAGACCTTCCACTTAAAGCAGCTCCAATACAGTCCTCACTTCCTAAAGAAGGTCCCAAAACAGGTAGTGCCATGGAGTTTACAAAAGCCTTTAGGATAGGAAAAGATGCCAACAAAGCCTCGGCTTCTCTACAAATCTGCTCGGACTCTAACGGGGCCTCCTTGCGAGCAGTGCTTCGAAAATACGCTGGCAGCCCGGGCCAGACTGATGAAGTCACTCGAGCAATTTCAATACGACTTGCACCTAGTAAGGCGAAGACCGCCACGAGAGGGGAGCGAGATTTTAGAAAGGACAGTGCAGATGGCGTGAGTACAAAAGAGGTAGAGGAAGACAAAGAAGATGACGAAGAGGTCAAAGAAGAAGCCGGAGAAGGAGGAGATGTGGAAAGATTCAGAGAGGTGCCAGTTTCCACCGAGGCCTCTGATTCTGAGCTGGGCTCGGAAAGTGAGGATGGTTCAGTAAGATCGAGGTTTGCTGTACGGCCCTGTATGTGCTGCTGGAGGACAGAGGACATGTTGGATGGGCAGAAGGCGGCACTTTTATTTTCCGAGGTATTTCGGGAATGCAGAAACGGAGGAAGAGAATCACAGCAGTGCTTCACTATGACCTGCTGAACATTCACATGCAGACCCTCCTGCAGCAGCAATGATTTCAGCCTGCAACACACAGACAGCTTGTATTAGATGGTAGATGGATTTGATGTTTGTAGAGATAATCAAACAATAAGGCACCAAAGTGTGTGCATTATTGTGAAGAAATCTCTTTCACACAATTTATTCACAGTAATGCACAAAATTGAGTGCCTTGTTGCTTTTATACAATGGTTTTAAACAAACTATACTAAAAAACAAGGTTTAATACATAAATGCGTTTACTGGAAGCCAAATCATTAATTAAAAGGTCTTCTGTATCAATCTTTAATGTAATCTAGTCCGGTTTTTAAAGTGAATCTGATTTCTGATTAACAGTTTTTCAGTTTCTCTAACAATCTAGTGGCCAAACTACATGGTTTATAAAAAAAAATTAAAAAACTGTGGGAAAATAATGTATTTTATTATATGTTTAGCATTCATACAAATGTGAAGCATTCACTGATGTGCAGTATTGTCAATAATATCACGGCTCAGCCAATCAGATTTAAGAACCGGAACTACCCTATAAAATGTTTGTTTATTTTTAGAACGCCATGTTGTCCTATCTATAGCATTCACGGCAGGAAATGGTGATTTATATTTTTATATATCTGTTTTCTGATTTAAACAGATTAAAACAATTTCTGGTTAAACTTGATACAGAATTTCTTTTAGTGTACTGGGTGGAGCGGCACGGTGGCTTAGTGATTAGCAGGTTCTCCTCAGCACTGGGGAGTCCTGGTTCGAATGCCAATCTTGGTGAAGTTTCCATGTTCTCCCCGTGGGTTTCCTCCAGGTTCTCCGGTTTCCTCTCACAGTCCAAAAACATGGATTCAAGATGAATTGATTGCTCTAAACTGCGCCATATAGTGTGTGTGTGTGTGTGTGTGTGCCCAACAATAGGTTGGTGCTCTGAGTGCATCTGCCCGGTTGGTGCTCTGAGTGCATCTGCCCGGTGCCCGAGACGTTCTCCCCTCGAGCTTTAAGTGGAAGATAATGAATGAATGAATTGGGTATATACTTACTTTCTTTCTATGTGGTATTTTAGGCATTCTGTCAGGATGTGTTTAATTATTCATTTATGTATTAATTTGAGAGTTAAAGCCATTTTGAAAACTTTAATGGCAGTTTCTGGTTATATTTTTCATTCTGTTCATTTTATCCTATGCTTTGGTTCAATTTATATTTTCATTTTATAACTGCGAGGTAGGTTAGGACTGTTCTTGTGTAAATATTTCTTTCATGGTGTTAGGCACGTGCATTTGTTGTCTTTGCTTCACATATTTACAGTATTCTAGGACGGTGTGTCTTATGTTGAATAGCAGGTTTCACAGATAGGTGGGGGCGCTCCTTTAACTATGTGCTGGTGGGTTTTCCTGGTATACCCAATTCCACATGTGTAAATCCTTTGGTCTAGTCTTCGTCCATTGTGCTCATTCGGTTTATCTTTAACGTTTGGGTGTATTTAATGAAGTTTATTACTGGCCTGGGCATTTCGTTAAGTTTGGCGGATGTGTTTAATGGTGATGGGAATGTGGCATTCTGCTTAATGTGGGTTCTTTCCCTAATGAAAGGTGTTTGTAAGTTAACCGTGTGAGGCATTTTCTCTAACGATTAGGGGTCTTTTAGGCAATTTCCAAATAAAATAAGCCATCCATTCATCAATCTATCTATTAACATTATTAACATAGCCACGATCTTCCCAACAACATCCGTAAAGCTGACTCACTCAACATTTTCAAAAAATCTTCCACAGACACTTGCTATAAATGATAGAAGAAAAAAAAAATAATAAAAAAACTGACTTGTGTTGTTCTCTCATTTGTAAGTCGCTTTGGATAAAAGCATCTGCTAAATGACTAAATGTACAATTAAAAACTAGAAATACTGACAATTTTTCCCACAGACCACTGCTCCTGTGCCACTTCGTGTATATTATACTTATAAGCCGGAGTACGTCTAGGACAAAGAACATTCCATCCCCTGTTTCTGTAGGGTTGGTGTTACGATAAGCTTACAAAATGCCAGTGTAAGTCTAAAAATTCACAGTGGTTACAGCTCACGGTGCACAGCTGCGGTAATGTTTTCTGTTGGAAGCCAAGCATGGGAATGCATCCCGAATTCAGTCATTTATAAATAAGAGACGCAGATATGCAAATATAATACACTACAGATACTGGTAAGGAATTAAATATTAAATATATTTTTGCCTTAAGCAGATGCATGCTACACATACTGTACTAGTTTCTCCAGCAGCATACGGCTGGCAGAACACACGCTAAACATCCACATGCCAACAATCAATATATTTAACTATACTTTATCTTTTACGTTTATATTATACAAACTGGATTTATTTCAGGTATTCATGGCACCCTGCTGCAACGTTTTATACTGGAAGCCAAGCGCTTGGCTAGTTATGCATATGAATAGCTGCCTATCAGAATAGTATTAATTCCACCTTAAGGCCACCACCCACAATCTCTCCAACTGACTGTAATACGTTGTCCGTAATCTTGGTTTCTCAATTAACAATTATCTTAAACTTTCAGATCAAGTTACGAAAATTGGCTATTCCTGTAGATTCATTTTGTATAACATCAGGATTATCAGACCATTACAAACAGAACAGGCTGCTCAGCTGCTAGTCCAAGCCCTCATTCTATCCCAGCTCCACTATTGATGCTTGCCAGTCTCCCAACTTCCACAATTAGGCCTCTACAATTGGTTTAATACTCCGCAGCCCGGCTTGTGTTCAACCAACCAAAGCGAAGCGAACTCATGTCACTTCCTTCCTCTTCATTGGCTTCCTGTAGCTGCTACATTCAGTGCAATGTACTGACTCCTGACTACAGGACAGGCTCTGGATCTGCCCTCTTACCTTTACTAAATACAGTCAGACTCGTCCACTGCGCTCTAGGGATGGATGTCGCCTGGCGATTTCAACTCACCGAGGCGCAAATTCTCACTCCATTTCACTCTCCACTGCTAAGTCATGGTCACGAAGACTTTTTTAAAAAACTTCTTAAAACACACCTTTTCCAGTCATTTGCTAAAACAAAAAATATATTATTTAAAAATAATGAAAAAACGAGCCAGATCGAGTAAGGCGCAAGCTTGCTGGTGCTACATGGTACTTGGTTTTTCAATTGACAATCATCTTAAACTTTCAGATCAGGTCACGAAAAGTGCCCATTCCTGCGGATTCATTCTAAGTAACATCAGGAAAATCAGACCTTTCCTAACAGAACAGGCTACTCAGCTGCTGGTCCAAGCCCTTATCTAATCCCGGCTCGACTATTGTAATGCTCTTTTTGCCGGTCTCCCAAATTCAACAATCAGACCTCTGCAATTGGTTCAAAATTCTGCAGCTTGACTCGTGTTCAACCAACCAAAGCAAACACGTCACTCCATTACTCATCTCTCTTTATAGGCTTCCTGTAGCTGCTCACATTAAGTACAAGGTACTGACTCTGGCCTACAGGAAAGCCACTGTTAATGTTCCCACTTACCTTCAGTCCATCTTTACTAGGTACACTCCAACTCGTTCACTACGCTCTAGTGACGAATGTCGCCTGGTGACTCAAACTCACCGGGGAGCCAATTCTCACTCAATTTTATTCACCACTGCTAAATGGTGGAACGACCCTCCTAACAACATCCATAAGGCTGACTCACACAACATTTTCAAGAAACTTCTCAAAACCCATCTCTTCCACAGACATTTGCTATAAAAAAAAAACACAACAACTCGCCAGATCGAAAAATGCACAGGGTTGATGGAGCTGCAGTTAAGATGTTTTTTTACTAAAAATGTTGACTTGTGTTCTCTCATTTGTAAGTTGCTTTGGATAAAAGCGTCTGCTAAATGACAATGTAATATAATAAAAATGGAAATGTGTATATTAAACAATTAATTATACAAGTATTTACCTATCAGGTGCAACTTGTCTGTCAAATACAAGGTGAGAGAGGAGCTGATTGGGCGATTGCAAAAGCACAAGCAGAGGATTTCCCAACTTCACTTCTGAATTTTGATCTGCAAACACATTTGTCAAAGAGAAGTCTGTATTTTTTCAGATATATGCTACAAAACTTTATTATACCAGTGACATACCTTCAGAGCCCAGACTGCGCACCAACACTGATGTCAGCATGTTGACATAGTCTAGAAAACTCCGCACATAATCAGGTCTGTGGGTGGCACTATCTGGTTCAAATGGACACTGCTGGTCCAGTGACTGTAGCAGCTGTTTTACTGAGGACCGGACTGGGTGGGAATCCAGTTCACTTTGCTTCAGGGCTGTCTGCTCCATTAAAGAACCCAGGAGATTGCTCACTGACTGAGTATCACCTGCTGGATACACAGACAACTGTCAGTTTTTGGCAAAGTTGTACGGAATAGAACTCTTAAATAAGATGCAGTGTAAATTCTGGATCATGTCAGCTCTTACCAGCTGAGTCGGTGGCACTTGTCAGCGCTTGCAGTGTGACCTCAAGGCGCTGAACAAGCATGAGGTGGGCAGCAATAGTTTCCTCCGTTAAAGACACCTGAGTAGAGAGCAGTACCTCTCGGGCACTGCAGCCAAAAGGAGCCAGTTCTGCATTCTCTTCCTTACTATTATCTACAGAGGATAGAAGAATTATTTTACAAAAAACCTAAATACATAACCAATCATATACCTCAGGATCTAATTTGTTAAAGATGTTGTTGGATTTACACTACCGCTCAAACGTTTGGGTTCACAATGAAATGTTCTTGTTTTCAATGGAAACACACTTGGGATTATGAAATAAAGCAAATAAACAGGACATGCAGACATTGTCAGAGTAAGAATTATTGATTTTAATGAAAATGATGAAGTAATTTGATGTGCTTTCACCCCATGCTTCCTGGAGCATCTCCCACAACATGGATTGGCTTGATGCAGTCTACCCCCATGCCATACAGTCAAGCTGCTCCCACAACAGCTCATTAGAGACTGTGCTGGCCACTCCATTACAGTCAGAATTCTTGCAGGTGTGTTTGGGGTCATTATCCTCTTGTAGGAGGAAATTGGCCAAAATTAAGCACTGTCCACAGGGTATGGCATGGTGTTGCAAAGATCTTGTGATAGCCTTCTTTATTTACAATCCCTTCCAATTTGTATAAATCTCCAATTTTGCCATCTCCAAAGCATCAGACCATCATGTGCTAAACTAACCTAAAATGTTAACCTAAAGTGCTAACTAAACTAACCTAAAATGTTGTGCTCCCTTTTATGCTCACATATTAGTATTAAATTTTCAGCTGTGCATCACAATTGAGCAAGGGTGTCCTGACAACCAATTAGCCCAATAACATCCTTAACTTGGATTGGAGGCCATACCAGGAGATTTTGGCAGAGGACTGATAATAGCACTATATGCAAAATAAGCCTTTATACAAAAATAGGCTTTGATACAAATGTTTTTATCCTTCTGATACACACCATCATCTGATACACTTAAATTAATTGTGAAATGAATGGTGTGGGGCTGTCTCTCAGCATATGGTGTGGGCAAACTTTATATAATTAAGGAAATGATAAATGAAGAAATAGACAAACATTCTTTATAAGTATCTGCTGTCATCTACCAGGATGCCAAAGATTAAACGAGGTTGGACATAAAGACAATGATCCTGAACACATAGCAAAAAAAAAACCTCAAGTGGTTTCAGAGAAAGAACATAAAGCTGCTTCAAGTGACTGTCATGTGACTCAGGAGAAAAAAGGTGTGTGTCACTAACACGGTATATAGTGGAGGTGGTGCACTGTTGACTTCAACTGGCTTGTCCATAACTGAAGCTGAAGTTGCTAAGGAAGTAAGAAAGCTCCTTGGTGGCAGGGCTTTAGGTGTGGATGAGATCCGGAGTTCCTCAAAAGTCTGTATGTTGACTGGCGGTCTTGGCTGACACGTATTTTTAATATTGTGTGGTCATCAGGGGGCAGTGCCTCTGGACTGGCAGACTGGTTTGGTGCCTCTTTTTAAGAAAAGGGGTAGGAGGATGCGTTCCAACTACAGAGGAATCACATTCCACAGCCTCCTTGGGTACTGGAGAAGAGAGACCGGCTGATGATCAAACCTCAGATTCAGGAGGAGCAATGGAGGAAAACTGGACCAGCTCTTTACTCTCTCTAGGATCCTCAAGGGTTCATGGGAGTTTGCCCAACCAGTCTACATGTGCTTTGTCGACTTGAAGAAGGCATTTGACCAGGTTCCTCGAGGTATTTTGTGGAGGGTGCTTCACGAGTACAGGGTACTCTTTACTACAGGCCATGTTTGGAAATGATGTGGTCCTGTTAGGGTCATCAAGCTGTAAACTTTAGCTCTTTATGGATTGGTTTAAAGCAGAGTGTGAAGAAGCCAGGATGAAAATCAGTACCTCCAAATCTGAGGTCATGGTACCCAGTCAGAAAAACTCAAAACCGTTGTAGCGTGTACTACCTCTCTCATATTGTTCAACAAATTAAAAACTAAAGTGCAAAAGAAGGAAAAAAATTTTTACCCGATTTGAGTGGTGCTTTGCTGATTGATGTTCTGTTGAGAATTTTGCTTACTTCCTGCAGTACAGCAGGGAATCCTTTAATCGCGCCACAATGTGCAGTACTTGTGTCCAACACTACACCTAGAGAAATGAACAGCACAATGTTTTAAGTAATCAAAATCATCTCTACAGTTACAGTATTTTAGCCTTTACAACCCCCCCCCCAACATTCTTTCCTCTGACACCTGAACACAGACCTCTAATCTCTAGAGAAGTGTGAAGTCGCCTCTCTGCTGTTTCCAGAAGCTGTCGTGAACTCTTCCAAAGCTGGCACTGACAGCAGGCCAAATCAAATGCAGCCATACTTGTCGGACTTAACTCCTCCAACAAGGGGTGTAGCAGATCACACGGGTCTGACAAAGAGGGACATATCCAGTAATTTTCTTCCAGACAAGATAGAGGGTGAGAGGGAGAGCTGAGAAGTTTATCAGCCACATCTGAAATAGAGTAATAGGCCATGCCTAAAGCAGAAAATAATGTTGCGATTAGATTATTATACTCACAAAGAAGTCAACATCTATTTAGCTTTACACAAGTTATATATGATAAAGAAATTAAAGAGGGGTTTGACACACCAATTATCTATAGCAAATGTTACTCTAAAAAGAAGTAAAATTTTTGATGCATAAAGTCAAGAGCCGCACGGTGGGAACCCACGCTTGAATTTGGGTTTTCTCCAGGTACCCCGGTTTTGATCCACAGTCCAAAACCTGTATTCAAGATGAACTGGCTGATTTAAATTGTCCCTGTATAGTGCGTTTGAGTCTGAGTGTGTACCCAGCGAGGTGCATCTGCCCAGCACCCAAAATGTTTACCTGAATAAGCATGGGAAAGCCCTCACCCCCAAAACTATACGTTTATGAATACGTTTTGCAGTTAAAGCCTATTTAAATATTGGATAATACTCATTAACCATCTTCTGGTTCATGTTTTTTTGTTTTCCAATTTAATGTCTTAAAACAAAAAAGATCAAGCCTTTACTTTGTATGCCCCATCATTTAAACTGCAGTCCTAAATCATGACTGTACCATTTAACTGGCCATTTGCACCACTTCGTTCACCTGTTGTAAAAAAAACACATAGCATATCTACATTTGTTGTATGGCAGTGTGTGTTACCCGCTGCTGCTGCATTTCCAATGCTTTGCAGAGTCGATCGGCTGCTGCTGCCAAGACGCACCCGACCAGAACAAGTTAATCCGCTGGACCCAAGACCTTCACTGGAAGATGACAATGAAGACAATGACTGGCTTTCAATCTTCTGCTCCACCTGAGTAAGTTCAGCCAGAACCTCACGATAACACTCCATAAAGAGAAGCTCGCCACTGCATTGTGCATTCTGCAGATCGAACATGGTCATCACCTACGTACACAAAACAATACAATACAACTGACTCTTAAGTTTGCATCAGGAGTCATGCAAAGTTAATTTTAAAGGTGTAATGAAGAGACGGTGTGGATCATTTAGCACATAATGGAATACACCATAATAAATAATAATCAGTTTAAGATTAGACATTTTAATCTTTGTTATCTTAGAATAAGTCTTTAGTTTCTATATGATGGTTGGTATAATTCCAGAAGGCCAGGGCACCCAATGGACGCTGCTGTTTAAAGGTTCAATGTGTAAGTATGGCCACCACTCACAACAGTTCTCTTTAGTACCAGGGTGGGGTTGTTTATAACGGTGGAAAATGGAAAAGGTGCAGAGAGCGCTGCCCACAAGAGTCTTACGGATCTGATACTATTGCATGGGCACTTTGTGGGTAGCCGGTTAAGCTGGAGACCAGCACAGGAGATTTGCGGTTCAAGTCCCAATCTGTGTGAAGTCTCCTTGTTTTGCGTGGGTTTCCTCCCACAGTCCAAAAACATGGATTCAAAGTAAATTAAATGCTCCAAATTGTCCCTAGTGTGTGCGTGGCTGTGTGAGTAAGTGTGTCCAGCAATGGATTAGCCCCCTGTCCTGGGTGTATCTGCCCAGCAGCGAAACATTCTCCCCTGGATGGGCATTGGAAGACATAAAAGAATTGTGTCTTTAGAGTTGTTCATGCTCGAGTGGCTTATATTCGGTTACACTGATTTTTGAGAAAAGAAAAATTAAAAAAGTAATTGTGAATGAAAATTATTTTCTAACAGTGAGTATTTTTTAAATATTTTTGTGGTAAAAAAATGTCAGAAGGAACAATTGGCCCCTGGGGGATCTTCACTTTGAATTTGACCCTCTTTGATGAAGTAGGATAAAAAGAAAATTTGTTTTCTAGAGTGGTACTCTGTAAAGTGTTTCTGTAACATGTAGAACACCTGATGGGCCTCCACATAGTGGCCTCTGCGTATACAGGAGATGAGGAGAGACTCTGGTGGAGAGAGCATGGTAGGGATAAGCCAACTGTGAGCTCCGCCACACGTACACACTTCATGCTCCACACACACTGCTACAATGTTACTGCTGCCATCTAAAGTAAAACAGCAAACACTGTGTTGAGAGTAGAACTGAACATTATAGAAATCTTAAATGTCATTCTACTCTTTGATGATGTGTTTATGTTTACAGTCATGAAACATCAAACCTGAAGTACTGGTGCTTATCTCCCCATTCTGACGTTCGCTGATAGCATGCCGTTCAGAGCGATAATGACGGGATCGTTTTTTCTTTCTTCCAGTGGAAACACCACTGCTGCTCCGTCTCAAAGAGCCGGATGATCTAAAATGCGGTGAAGGGACAGTGGGTCCACCTACATGCAGACAAAGTGTGAAAATTTTTCATAAAAACATCCTGCTTCTATAAAAACTGCCGCTGCTTGCAAAACTGCACCTTTTAATAATATCCAAAACCATTAATGCAAACTGTAAAACATGTCGTTAAGTGTTTCAGCGGTGGATTAGCAGACATCAGACAGTATAAACCAACACTGCAGACATGTACAAGAACACAGGAACACTAAGATAACACATCCTAGATCTCAATAAATAAAAAATTTCAGTTCAAAATTTAATGTAGGTAGTGGAATATGTTGAAATAAGCAAAAATAACATAAAATGATCAAAATTTACATCAAAATGATTATCCTATGGAGGTGTGACTTTGGAACCATACTTAAATTCAAATGACAGGCTTCACAACTTCAGTGGAAATTAATTTCTCAAGACAAGTTAAAATGGGGCTCAGTAGTATGTGTGTGTGTGTGTGTATATATGTATGTGGCCTCCACATGCCTGTATGACCTTCCTACAACATCTGGGCATGCTCCCGATGAGGCGGTGGATGTTCTCTTGAGGAATCACCGCCTAGACTTAATTAAAGCATCAGTCAATTCCTGGACAGTCTATGGAGCAGCATGGCAATGGCCTAGATGTGCTCGAGTGGATTTAGGTCTGGGAAACAAGCAGGTCAGTCCAAAGCATCAATGTCTTAATTATGCAGGAACTGCTGACACACTTTAACCACATAAGGCCTAGCATTGTCAAGCAACAGAAGGAACCCAGGGCCCACTGCACCAGAATCGTTTTAAGGAATTTCCACTGAAGTTAGATCAGCCAGTCATTTGATTTTCCACTTTAATTACGAGTATGATTTGAAATACAGCCATCCATGGGACAATAATTTTCATTTGTATTTTGATTATTTTTACGTTATTTTGTTCTCAATGCATTTCACTATCTACTACATAAATATTTTCAACTGAAATATTTTATTAATTGAGATGGGGGATGTGTAATTTTAGTGTACCCTTTATTTTTTTGAGCAGTGTATATAAATATACACATTTCCTGACTGTAGAGGTCAGTCTTTGTTTTGTTGTCTTCATTTTATAGATTCAACCTGCAAAGTAAGCATTAGACTTATTACAATTGATCTTACTGCACTTTATTTTAATCTTTTTTTGAAGTGACTGTACTATTTTCAGAGCGTTGATCACAACTGCTATAGTGTTATAAACATTGTGTGAATATAATACTGATTCCGTATTTTCAATAAAAGACAAATGATTTTCTAGTTGATTAATTTGAAACATAATATATTTTATGTATTGGATTGGATCATATTTAATAATCTGATCAAATTGTATCGTGGGGACGTATCGAAAATAATCTAATCGTTGGCTTGAAGAACTGACATTGGATCGAATCGTAATGAAGGCTCATATTTAAACCTCTACTTGTTACATAGTTGGCAGAAATTCTATAAACTTATTTTTTCCTAAATGTTGAGAGAACATTTGTAGCAGACTGCATGCCCAGGTGCTTGGTTCTATACACCTGTGGAAATGAAAGTAAATGGAGCATCTCCATATACTGTATGTAATTTACAGAATTAAAAGCAGAATATGGATGATATGATTCTGTACTGGGTAAGGCTTTATGCTGTACAAGCACTCTACATCATGACCACATTAGATGGGATCACTGAAGAAAATAAATGTAATCAGTACAATCCCTACTAAACCCTAGAGATCAGATAAAAGCAAACTTACCGTTGGCGTTTTCCTGATTTGTGGTGATGATCTGCAGCCGCCACTGGGCTTCAGCTGTGTATTTGGAGAGCCTCTGGAAACGGGAGCTAAATGTTTCTACTGTAACTGAACAGCCTAAACTCTCAGCCAGCTCCACCTCTGTCTCCAGTGCCCTACCAAGCGCACACATCCCCTCGAGACCCTCTCTGATCAGCCGCAGGACGCCCTCCATGGAGCTCATATCTACTAAGAAGCCTCGACAGCCTGAAGTGGCTTCTGTCTGACAGATGAAGTGAGCATAGGACAAAAAGAGCAGCGAGAAGACATTCTCCAAAAGTTCCAAACGAAACAATGCTGGAACAGCTTCCAAATAAAGTTGGCACTCTGAGAGACAATAATGAAACAGTGCAGTACGACCTGGAACAAACGTTAAAAGACTTATTATATTTTTGTAAACGTATTTCAAATTTGAAATGTATTCATATATACATGTTTTTGGCATTGCTCAGGACTGGGACTAAAACTGGTTTACCTGTAACAACATTAAATTAAATGTTGTTAAACATTAAAAAGTATGCAAACCCATTGTGATTACTTGGATTTGGAAGGTACAACACAGTCTGCTTAAACTAATACCACAGAAAAAATCTTTGCATGGTTTTATTAAACACAACATGTAAACACTCACAATGCAGGGTTGAAAAAGTATGTGAACCCCTCGGCTAATGACTTTTCTTAGAGCTAATTGGAGCCAGGAGTCAGCAAACCTGAAGTCTAATCAATGTGATGAGATTGGATGTTTTGGTTAAAGCTGCCCTGCCCAATAAAAAACACACATCAGGTTTGAGTTTGCTGTTCTTAAGAAGCATTGCTTGATGTAAATCCTGCCTTGCACGAAAGAGCTATAAGAAGACCTAAGTTCAAGAATGGTTGACTTGCGTGAATCTGAAAAGGGTTACAAAAGTATCTCTAAAAGCCTTAATGTTTTTGTCCACTACAAGACAGACAGTCTACAAATAGAGAAAGTTCAGCACTGTTGTTACTCTCCCTAGGCGTAGTCGTCCTGTAAAGATGACCGCAAGAGCACAGCGCAGAATAATCAATGAGGTGAGGAGTCCTACAGTGTCAGCTAAAGACAGGAATCTCTGGCACATGCTAACATTTTTGTAGACAAATCTACAATCCTTAAAACATTAAACAAGAATGGAGTTTAAAATACAAGCAAAAAAGAAACTAGCACTGCTGGAAAAATATCCTGTGGAAAACTCAGCAGAGGATGGATGATGCAACAGGAAAATGACCCTAACCATAGAAGTAAATCAACAACAGAATGGCTTCAACAGAAAAAAAGTACGCCTTCTGGAGTGGCCCAGTCAGAGTCCTGACCTCAACCCAATTAACATGCAGTGGCATGACCTCAAGAGAGCAAGTCACACCAGATATCCCAAGAATATTGCTGAACTGAGACAGTTTTGTGAAGAGGAATGGTCCAAAATTTCTCCTGACCGTTGTGCAGGTCTGATCTGCAACTATAGGAAACATTTTGTTCAGGTTATTGCTGCCAATCGAGGGTCAAGCTGTTATTAATCCAAAGATTCACATACTTATTCAACCCTGCACTGTGAATGTTTACATGTTGTGTTAAAAAAAAAAAACCTATATGAACTTCATAAATGCAAACATATATTTTTTGGAGTGGTATTAGTTTAAGCAGACTGTGTTTGTCTATTGTAGTGAGTTAGATGAAGATCAGAACACAATTAACGACCAATTTATGCACAAATCCAAGTAATCCCAGTGTTCACATACTTTTTCTTGCAACTGAACATCTACACGTATAGATTTATACTGTAAGTACTTTATTAATCCCAGAGGGAAATTTCAGTTGTCACAGTTGCACCATTACAGAAATAATGCACCAAGGTGTAATATATATATTTTTTTATACATGAAGATCACATATAAAATTTTTGGATGTTGCAATCGTACCTTAACCAGGTGTGTTAGTCTAATGTCAATATACAAAAGGCATTTTATAAATATTGTTATAATAATATTACTATAATTTATATTGCATATGATGAGTAAGTACTAGAACATAACCAAGCATGAGCCTTATTACAAAGAGACCACAAAATTCCTTATGTTTAGTATAAATAAAACCAAAATTAGTGTATTGATAACCAGGGACAGAACACTGATGCAAGGGCTCAATGAAGACCAAAAGTGGGTGTTAGTCCTGCTTAATATTATAACTGTGCACCTCATAAGATAATATTAAGGTCTTAATACAATAACACAGGTTTTTCATAAAGTTAAACCCATTTAATTACTAACCCATTTATGAGTCTAAGCCATGTTTATATAATAATGCACCTATGCTAATGACTAGCATACTGGGAGTTTCCAAAATATACCCCACTATTTAATGCACAAACCTTCAGCTGACTGGCAGTCCTGAATTTGCTGCTTAAGTTGTGTTTGCACAAATCCAAAGTCCAGGGCAGCACAATCTGGGTGCGCATTTATACAGACCGCAATGACAGCGTACTTCATGGCACAGAATCCTTTGTAGAGAATAATGTTCCTCTGTAAAGCAGAGTTCTGAACATCTGATGATGATGATTCTCCTAAGAGAAGGCAGAAAAAGTACAGGTTATGTATCAGTCATTTTTTTTAAATATACATATATTTTGTCAGTCCATGACAGAAGTCTTGCCACTTATCCAAGTTGTAGGAAGAAGAGATCAAGACATTTAGTTGCTCAACTGAAAACAGAAATGGCTTATATGCAAAGCAAAGCCCTCTGAATTATGTTTATTCTACCAAAAGAAATTTTTATATAATTTATTGAGTATGATTCAATCAGGACAGAAATTTTACATTTTGCTTTGACATATGTGATATCGTATACAAAAAATCATGTTGAAATTATAAATATAAAATGATATTGGAAAATATAGTCATGGTGCCTTGGAAAAAAAAAATTATATTGTGTAGGACTTAATATAATTAATAATATGAGCTAGGATGACTGCATGCATATGTCTTGGCAAAAACACAAATTTTTATTGATGAAGTCTGGAATGGCAAAAAAAAAAAAAAAAAGAATAATTTTTTTTTTTTTTTTTTTAAAAAGCAGTCTTGCAGGGCTTTATGGATTTTATCTTCCAAACCTCCTCAATAATGTTCAAGTCTGGTGACTAGGCTGGCCAATCCAAGCAATAAGGCACGCAAGACTTTGTATTACTGTGAATAGACAACAGGAAATGGGTGTATCGGCAGGCAACGTGTCTTGCCTAATGACACCTCTTTCCCGTAATTTATTCACAATAACGCACGCCCTCTTATGCCATATTGCTTTATTCACTTCAGTCTGTAAAGACAAGCGAGTGTTCATTCCTATGTTGAATAAAATACCAATCAAAAACAGAAACAGGTGGAGGATTTAAACAGTTGGAGTTCAGAAATGTCAGGGTAAAAGTACGACTGAAGAGAGGCTACAAAAGTATGTTTAAGATCTTAACAATGAAATTTCATTAGATTTTATCATCAATACACTATATTGCCAAAAGTATTTACTCCCCCAGCAAAATTATCACAATCAGGTTCTTCAGCATACCAAGACATTTCGGGCAATTTCATGCTCCCAACTTTGTGGGAACAGTTTGGAGTTGGCCCCTTCCTCTTCCAATATGACTGTGTACCAGTGCACAAAGAAAGGTCAATAAAGACATGAGTATGAGGAGGATGAACTGGCCTGTACAAAGTCCTCATAGAACATCTTTGGGATGAATTAGAGCAGCGACTGAAAGCAAGGTCAATATCGTGTGACCTCACAAATGCACTTCTGGAAGAACGGTCCAAATTCCTATTAACACACTCCTAAATCTTGTGGACAGCCTTCCTAGAAGAGATGAAGCTGTTCTAGCTGCAAAGGGTGAACTGATGTCATATTGAACCCTATGGATTAGTGATCGGATGACAAACTCATATGTGGGTCAAGGCAGGTAAGTGAATACTTTTGGCAATATGGTGTAGATTCACAAGTTAACGCACATTCCACAGTGACATTTATTACAGTGTTACTATAACCTTGTAAGTTGTAAGGACCTGCTGTCTGCAGTAGTTCCAGCACTTTGCACTCTTCATATTTGGACAGGGAAGTGAGAGAATGAAGTACATGGAGAGCAGAGTGCTGATCCAGAGATTGCAACTGCGACTGCAAAGCCTCGTGGGATATGTCTCTGTATAAACAAACATTCAGTATTAGACATTCAGAGCAATTACCCATTAATAAATTACATTTACTTAGACTTATTAATCTGAGTAATTAATAAAGTAGAAATTATCAATCTGCAGCCTCATCATCAGTGTATTGTTTTAATTAGATGTTGAACTTACAGGTTGTTTGTGCAGCACCATTCCAACACCTCTAACTGAGAAGAGAGAAGGTTTGCAAACTCGAAGAGCACAGTGTCACTGGCCTGAGCCTGTTTACAGAAAAAGCCCAAGGGGAGAGGAAAAGACAGACAGAACAATATATCTATTTAGTTTTAAAAACAATAGCAGACAGTGGTTTTCTTTTTTTCTGATTGTGATTAATATAGTTAAGCATCTTATAACATAGTGTTTATATAAATATATTGTTATATACACTGCTCAAAAAATAAAGATAACACTAAAATAACACATCCTAGATCTGAATGAATAAAATATTTCAGTTGAAAATCTTCAATTAGTAGATATTGGAATGCGTGAAGAACAAAATAACATAAAAATGATCAAAATGCGGGCGGCATAAATGCGGCAAAATGCGGGCGGCATAAATTGCCCTGGCATGGTGGCTTAGTGGTTAGCACATTCGCCTCTCAGCGCTGGGGATTCCCGATCGAATCCCAATCTGGGTGGAGTTTACATGTTCTCCCTGTGTCTGTGTGGGATTCCTCCGGGTTCTCCGGTTTCCTCCCACATTCCAAAAACATGAAGGTAAATTGAATGCTCTAAATTGCCCTGTATA
>JAOUQT010028884.1:0-11506 GCA_025769995.1 Xyliphius kryptos
CAAACGCTGCACTTAGGTCTAATAGGACAAGAAAAGAGATCTGGTTATTGTCAGAGGACCACAATAAATCATTAACTCTTTTTATTAATGCTGTGGCTCTCCTTTGCTGTATTTCACACAGGATGTCATGAATCTGTGCAGAGTACAATGAAATCTTGAAATGATCAAGGCATTCTGTAGCAAAATGTACTGCTCAGAATCAAAAAGCTTGGCCTAAGTCATAGTCGCAGTCCTATAATCCAATAATGGCCCAAAACACGAAATGGATAAAGACAGATGAGGAAGCAATAGGCAATTAATTATCTAAACAAAGCACAAATAAATTAACTAACCACATGATGAGCACAAAATGACAGAAATGCCTAGTGCACTATGATCATTTCATCTTGACCAGTCTCATTTTTTTTAAAACCATGTTTGCTGTTTATTAGATCTTTTTCATTAATTTGTATTAATCCTTGTTAGTTTCCAGTTTACTGACCATTATAGTTTTATTTTCCTTTGGTAGCGGTATACCAACAAATTTGTCCACTTTATCATGTACAGTGCTTAAAAGGGTAAACCCTTTGGAATTGTCTATATTTCTGCATAAGTATGACCGAAAAATAGTCATTAGATTTTCACCCAAGTCCTAAAAGTTTGTGTTAATTACCAGAAGCCCAAAAATGATTAAACTACAACTCCAACATGTTTCCATGTCTTTTATGGAATAATTGTGATTAGTCTCCTAGGCTGTATATTTGTACCCAATTATTAATGTTAATTAATGTTTTTTTTTTTCAGTTGGTGCAGTGTGTAGCTTGTTGGACTTAATTAGAGGCTTTTCAGGATCTGTCAACAAAGTTCCTATAAACTAAATATTTAAAAACATTTATGAAATCATATCTCATTTTTTTTTGACCACTTAAACCTAGGAGAAGGAGAATTAAAAAAGTTCCCTATGACCATCCAGCGGAGAACTGTTCCTTTGCTGGGCACATTTAGGACAGTGTGCCAATTCAGTGCTTGGCACACGCTCACTCACAGACACATACACTATATAGGTGCAATTTAGAGCAGCCAATTTACTTTAAATCAATTATTTTTGGATCATGGGAGGAAACCAGAGAACCCAGAGAAAACCCATGTGGACACAGGAGACCATGAAAACTCCGATCGATACCCAGTGCCACCGTTTATTTAAATGCATCAAAATAAACACAAGTTTATGTACTTGAAATTAATTTTATGCCTAATACAACACTATTTAAAATAATGCTAAAAATTTACAGGATTTAAGTATAATCAGAATAGAGAAATGAACAGTGCTGTTTTGTCCACAGCCAAAATACCCTAGTTTATTTTATGCCTTATTCAACAAACTAAAAACTATTTGGATCGTAACGTTCTCTCTAGCATTACAACGAAACTCTTTAAAGTCTGTAAGAATGCTGTATATTTTTTATTTAAAGAGCATGTGAGTATATAAAGAGTTTGATCTTAATCCAGCTCAGTGGGAATGTATTTGACATTATGAGAGTAATGCATATTCATTAGGCAGTTACACTGACTGTAGCAAATGAGTTCTCATTAAGGTTATCAGTATAGTGAACTCGGGCTCTCCCAGTCACTCAGCATAAGAAATTTATTTAAGCTTAGATAAAGTATAAAATGACTGCATGATGGTCATTCAGTATGCTGGGTTAAATTCCTTTTGGAACTCTTCATAGTGTCCCCTGATCCAAGCTATGATAAGGCAGTCTGAATTTCTTTGTAATATTCTTTTGAAGCCTACTCTGTCAACTGACCTTTGCTTCTCTTTAAAAGGCACAGGCTTCTCTTATTAAGTTAAAGTACTATTAGTGTATTAAACAGGGTAAATCTGTAAATTTGCTTAAAGGACAGGATACCAGGCATTGCTAAAAATCAACTGGTTAATCTCTTTTTTGGATTTAGGCTTTCCTCATTTCTAACTTTCATTCACATTGGGGTTTTATTTTCATATTTTTAAATATGAGCTAAATGTAATAGTTACTAAATGTACCAAATGCCACAATGACCCTAACTTGTGTTTAGTGCTTTTTTTTTTTTTTTTTTTTTTTTTTACACAGCTGCATGAGGGTGGCAAAGTGGTGCAGCATTTATTTCTTCTGCCTTACAGACAAAAGTTCCTGGCTTTGATTCCCAATTGGGGCAAACAAGCATCTCTCCTGTGTGGAGTCTGCATGTTCTCCCTGTGCCTACCTGGGTTTACTCTAGGCTTTTTAGTTTTCTCTCACATCCCAACAACACACTAATAAGGAATTTGGAGATACCAAGTTGCCAAAAATTTTAACAATTTAGATCAAAATTCTAACCTTGTAATTTATTAATAATGTTAGTAGAAAAGCCCAGCAATGGATTGGCACCCTGTCTTGCCCTGTTAAGTGGAGGATAATGAACAAATGAATGAATGAATGTTAGTAGAACATTTAGGTAAGCTTTATCAAGAATTTCAAGAGATTTGCAGCTATCAATCATTATAAATAATGAGAACTCATTCAATAGTTTAACTATTAATAGTGTTCACCTAGACATATGGGGCTGGACACTATGAAGATATTAATTGGGAGGAAATGGAACTGCAGTTGTACTTTTATCAAAGTATTATATCAAATTAAATATTTGCTGAGTACGTTGAAATTTCTGTTAAGGGGCAACATTTCAAAAGCCAGATACAGAGTATTTGTAAATTATTATAGGTTTTTGAATATGCAGTATTATTAGTTTTGCTTTAAAGGCAGATGGTTTGTGTATATAAAGCACAATTTTTGTTGAAATGACTTTCTTGTGTCCAGCTTTGGGTGTTGATTTGGTCTTTAATCTTATAAATGTGTATGTAGACAAGTAGTACTACCATTCTATTAGTGCAGCACAATGCTCTGGTAAAGAAATGCAAATAGCTACCAGCCTAGGTTTTCATGGGATGTTGTGTTTGCTGTGCCTTTACTTTTAGGGATTTGAACCAGGGTAAAACTGAAATAACCTCAACATACAAACATTTTGTTAGCATTCACACCATCAGGAGGAGAGCGTCATAGCCAAGGGCTTTGAACTCTCACTGAAACGCAGTTCTTGTGAAGTCTGTTTCAAGTTGTGGTAATTACAGCTTGTGGCAAAAACTGCCGATGAAGTGCAGCGAACTGAAAAATTTGATTTTTTGAGAGAGAAGGAACCACATACTATATGTAAATTAATTGTGCAAATATGTTCTCTTTTTGAATTTGACCTTATAGTAGTAGTCTAGACAACTCTTTATCTTATATTTAAAAGTCCAGATTGACTAAGCTTTACCACAGTGACACTGTATGAATTGTTTTTAATTTTTTTTGTATTGTAATCTAGTGTGTGCTTAAAAAAATTACACTGCTTGAAAAAATAAGAGAACATTTGAACAATACAATGTACCAAGTCAACAACACTTCTGTGAAATCAACCTGTCCAGTTGTGCAAATGAAACAGACAAACGGTAGAAATGAGAGGCACTTAGCAAGACAACCCCTATAAAGGAGTGCTTCTGCAGGTGGTGACCACACACCTTTTCTCTGTTCTCATCCTTTGTGGCTGATTTTTTGGTCACTTTTGCATTTTATAACAACCCACAGACGTTGCTCAGGTAGTGCAGCTTATTCAGGATGGCACATCTGTGCAAGCTTTTTCTTTGCTGTGTCTGTCATCATAGTGTCCAGTGTCTCATCAGTAGCATGCCCACGCATTGTAGGGAGGTCATAAAGGCACGTGGAGGCCACACACACTACTGAGCCTCATTTTAACGTGTCTTAAGGAATTTCCACTGAAGTAAAAACTGCCTGTCATTTGATTTCCACTTGATTCGAAATCCAGACCTCCATGGGATAATAATTTTGATCAATGTAAATATTCTATTCTTTGAGATTTAAGATTTGTTGTTTTAGTTTTCCTTTTTTTGAGCAATGTATATATATTGTGTGTGTCTGTGTTTGTGTGTGTGTGTCTTGTTCGCACTTGTAAACATTGAGCTGTTTCATTTCTTTCAGATCGGGATTTCAGTATTCAGGTGACCACAGATCGCCGGGCCTACACGGCAGGTGAGCCGCTGGAGCTCCGCTGCACTATAGACGCTCAAAATGTTGCTGAGCGCTACTTTTCAGTGTCGTGGGTCTTCAGCAGCTCGTCTGTGGCCGTGGTTGGGCCCAGCTCTGTTCCCGTTCTGGGGGCCAACTACATTCAGCGTGAGGCTGCTGGCCTTATGACCGTTCGCAAGGAGAGCGCATCAGTTCATCTACTTAAACTGCAGCGTCTGCTTCCTGAGGATGCTGGAAAATATATATGCAGAGTAACTGAACGGGAAAGGACACCCACCGGGGAGTTCATTGATCGCAACAAGCGTTCGCGCAATGTTCAGATCACTGTGACTCCACTGAGTAAGTAATTTTCCTTGATCTTGCAAAACTAATTACTTATTGATAATATAATGTATTTTCTGTAATGAAAGGAACTATTATTGTTGTCTTAATGCAGTCTGTACAGTGGTGTTGAGTGCACTTTTTAAGAGAGAGTCTAGAGGTAATCAGCATTATTTACCACTAGTTTTTAAACTTCTTAGTCGCCGAACTGAAGCAGGAGAATGCCTTTTTGGAACCGTTTTACATTTCTGACAGTTTACAGTATCTCTGAATGACAGAACACACTCACACATATACGACTGTGTTACCAGCATATATGTTTGATGCTAAGCTTTCACCCCTCGTTGTGCCTTTTTTTTTTTTTTTTTTTTAAGCTGTGGTGTGAACAACATTAATGGCTGTGTGAGCAACTTAAAGACCCATGACTAACAGGCCTGAAAAAAACTGTGGAGAAAGAAAAAGAAATTACCCTATTTAAGGATTTAGTTAAGTGGATCTCTAGGGTGGCTGACAGTGCTGTGGCCAAGTGAAGGCACTTCAGCTAGAATAATAGACAGGACATGAGGTGGCTAAAGAATCTAAGGTTAATCATAATTTGAGAGATGACCCACCTTTTACACATAGCCTGCCCTTAATTGCTGTGCTACCTTTTTCTTCCAACAGAGTCCTCTTCCATTTTTTAAATCTGCCTTTTTACACAAAGTACTTGCTAACCCGAAAAATATGACTAGGCCCCGAATCTGGCTTTCCATAAGCTATAGTTTCAGCCAGATACTTCAATGTATATTAGATCTACAATAGGCAAGAAATGGGCAAGTGATGTGAGCTTAGTGAGCCAAGCATTTACCCTTTTATGTCAGCTCTCCTTTCCTAATATGCTAGAGAGCCAAGAAAGCAAAAAATGTGGATGTATTCCTGTGAGAAGCAGTTTATTAGAGTGATTTGTTTTGGTTTAGTCCCACTGGAGCTTTTTCTGCAATATATGCAGGGTTTATGAGACCATTAGAGCCATAACAACTGCCTGGGGCTGCTGTGTACATGCACAATTGTCTATATTTTTTCTTTCTTTGTTTTAGTCTTTATTTTATTTGTTCTTACTTTATCTCTGTGTCTCTGTTTCTTTTGTCATCTTGCGCACACAAGCACGTTATAGACTTCCTCTTTGCCATTGCTTTATGACTTACTCATCTTATCCTGGCAGCATGGTGGCACAGCAGTTAGTGCTTCCACCTTTCAGAACCCTGGTCGCATATTCGATTACCAGCTGGGTCAAACGGCGGTCATTTCTGTGTGCAGTTTGCTGGTCCTTTTTGTTCCTGCATGGATTTACTCCAGGGATTCCGTTTTCTCATCACATACCAAAGACTTGCCAATAAGTAAACTGGAGATACTAAATTGCTTCTTATAACCATTCACTAGTGACATTGCCTGTCAGGAAATAGCCATTGGTTTTGTTGAAATGTTAAACTTCTAAGCAAATCCTGATGTCGTGCATTGTGTGTGGTAACTGCCAGAAAACAGCAGTCACAAAAACCCTGCTGATATATCGAAGTTTATAAACAGTCTGCTTACCACTCAGATAGAAAGACAGGGAAAACCTCAGGAGAAAATGGAAAGACACTTACTATGATGATCCAGCTCACAAACCATCTGGTTCCCAAATGCTTTCCTAAGACCACCACATGACAAGCAACACAAAACAATGAAGTATAATGCTTTTTATTTTAGTCTGATATAAATCAAAGTCAAGCTTTTTAAATGATGTGGTATGTGTACGATCAGTGGAGGTATATTGCTTGGTAGGTTTTTGCACTTTGATAGAGGAATAGTTTGTGCCTGAGGAAAGTTCAGCTTTCTGTCTTCACCATAGCAGCCTTACCATGACTCTTCAAAGTTTTACTTTTTATTTTATACTTTATTTTATAGTAGTGTGGATGAGTGTAGAAGTCCCTGTAGCAAAGGATGGGATAGGCTTTGATCCACACTCTTCTTGCAAGAGCCTGCACTGAGTTTCCAGATTCACAGGGAGTCCCCAAAGCCCTGCTGGTCTGGATCTTTGTCTTTCTTAGCAGCAAGGCAATATCCCCTAACCATTGTTCAGTGCTGCGGGACATGGTTTTAAGAGCCATAAGCACTATTTATTCAAGTCATGGGCTTTTGATGGCTTATTTGTTTCGCAGGCCTTACTGACACCTGAATATAGTGAAATAATTCATACATCATATGGACAAAAGTATTGGGACACACCTATTCATCATTGAATCAAGCAATATTTTTTATAATATCTTAAATGTAAACAAAGACATGCAATTCACATGTTTCTTTTTTGTTTGTTCTTTTCAGGTAGTAACATTAGTGTAACATTGTCCAGCAACTCATCTGAGGTGATGGAGGGTGATAACATCCAGTTAACATGCTCTGTGCATTCTGCACTGGGAGCTCTCTCCGTTGTCTGGCAGCGAATGGGCAAAGATGACAGTGCTCCCGCTGTTGAGCTGGCATCGATGAACCATGATGGCACTGTTCAACCTGGATCCACTTACCAGGAGCGACACAATTATGGGGAGGTCCATGTAGAAAGGATTCGATACAACATTTTCACCCTGACCCTTTATAATGCTTTTCCCATGGATGAGGGTCAGTACCGCTGCAGTGCCACTGAGTGGCTTCAGATTGGCAGTGCGCCTGACTGGCAGCAGATCGGAGAGAGTGCAGCCACCAACACTATCACTGTTAAGTCTGTTGGTAAGAAAAGTATTTATTTAATTAATCTGCACTAATTTCTAAGATGCAAAAAAACATTTCCACAGCAAATGATCCATAACTGGCATATGTTCTCTTTTTTTCCATGTTTAATGTTGTAGTACAATAACAGCTTTTTTTAACTTGCTATTGCTCCAATCTCTATTATCAATGAGGTTTACTTTAGTAAAATGACGTAATGTTGCTAAAATTAATTGTTCAATCTCTCAGTTTCAGTAAATCGTGCTTTTACTGGATAATGTATTACATCCGTTCAGATATTCCTTTTAGATCTAATTTCATGTGTTTTGTTTCCAAATAAGTCTTGTCTCCAAAATACCCGTCATATGCTTTGAGTGAGGTAAAACTCTCATTACTTAAGTGTGTGGCATTTAGGCCTAAAAAAGCAAACTGTAGAGCACACTAGTCAAAAATGCTTCCTCTGCTGGTACAGAGCAGCCTGCCTATGTCAGCTTTCCATCATAATCAATATCCCTCCCTGCCCTCTCTGCACTTAACATGTATCTTCCGGACAGACACACACACACACACACACACACACACACACACACACTCCAGAGAATAGGAGGTTGTGTGAAGATAACAACATAGATATGGCTCCACTGTAAAGTCCAATAGTGTTGGATTTTGTTAGACCTAATCTTTCTTTTTGATTTGCCCTTATCTTGTATACACTATTTAACAGGCACCACTCAGTATCTGTCCTTTTTTATTTAATATATATGCCATTGTTGTTTGAGACCTCTTCTGTTAGGTAGTATTATTTATTTGTATCCTACCGAAAAAAATTAGCTTTTCTGTTGCGGCATTAAAAAAAAATATGTGACACAATTAGCTTTGATGACTTAAACATCAATCTTTTGTTTTGATATGGATCCTCAGTGGCAGGATGTGAAGATTCTTTAATGCAGAATCGCACTGTATCTGTGCTTATGCGTTTATACAAAGTACAGATTTCCGCTTTATCTTCCTGTAATCCTGTTCTCATCAGCATTAAATCAGAACAGTTCTGTTGCTGGTGTGGGCAGATAAAAAACCCATGTCCTGGTTTGATGTTCTTTATTTTTCCTTGTGTCTGAGGAATTGACATCCAAAAGGTAGTAATTATGTAAGCTATGTGCTGATCCAGGAGAAAGTAAACATTAAGAAGCAGAGAAAATCTAAGAACCACATATGCTTTTAATCTCACCCACTTCAATGTAAGAGTTTCTAATATCATACTTCACAAAAATACAGTATACAGCAGGTGATGCAAGTGAAAGTATTAAAATACTATCTTTTTTTGTTTGGATAAAAAGGTAAAGCTTTGCTTAAGTTAATAAACTCGGTGCTGCTCTTAATACTGCAAAAGTAAACTTACAAATTTAGTCATCTAATGATTGCACACCCAGGTTTTTATAAATGTTTTATACTCGGTTCTATAATTATTGTTGTCTTTGCATTATTATAAGCTGAATGATGAACAAAGGTTTGGTTATTAATCAGAATTATAAAATCTGTAGTTCCGAAGCTTAAATCTGCTTGGCTGAACTGTTTGTCCAGTCGTGACATTATTTACAATAATGCACACCCCTACTGCTTTATATTCTTAACAATGCATAACATACAATACAGTATTTTCCTGACTTTTTTAATAAATTTGGCCACTAGATGCCAGTATTTGATTATTAAAGAAACCACAAACATATTATTAAGCAATCAGCATTCACTTTAAAAACCAGACCAGATTAGATTGCCAGCTCATTTAACAATTTTGCATTTAATTAACGCATATATGAATCAAACCTTGTTTTTTAATTATAGTGAGTTTGTAATTGTTTTATAATTGCAATTGGGCACTTAAGGCTGTGCATTATTGTGTGAAAATCACAGGAAAGAGGTGTGTAACTGTACTCCATTTGCATCGTGCCAAACAACACCTCTTTCCTGTGATTTAATCACAAGAATGCATTCCCTCTCATACCTTTGCTTTAATATATTCTCTCTAAGTAAATTAAGATCCCTTAATTTAATGCCTTGGTGTTCTACGTTTTCATGTTTGCCTTATTTCACACTGATGGTTTGCTCTCTTTACTTTATTTATTTATTATACAGTATTTTATAGATCCTACAAGTAATCTGAATAAACTAAAGGCATTTAAGGATTCTGATACAGCATATATTTAGGCGTCTTGGACTTTAAACCTTATGTGTTTTGCTTCTCTGTACAGATGTCCAGGTATTTGTGCTTGTAGTCCTCAAAGCATTTTATTGCAAGTTTTACGGTGAATAACTATGTGACAAATTAATTTTTATTTAATGTGTACTAAATAAAATATAGAATAAAAACATAGTAACGTCAAAAGCTGTGTATTCAAAGTGCTGCAGTGCAGCCAGTAATGTTATTACTAAATAGCACTTGGCTTAACCAAGGGTGACCGTCTGGGCAAAATTTACATGTGGCTGTGTGGGTTTGCTCTGGATTCTCCCAATTTCCCACAAAAGATACACAAATAGATTAAATCAATTCCCCCCTCTGCTCCGTTTAACAGGTGGGATGCATAACAAATTTATTAATATGCTGCTTCCTTAGTAGCAGCTGACAATTAAAAATAAACCTAATTATAATCTGTTCTCTTCTTCACTTGTCAACTATTGAATGGCTTTTGAAAAACCAAGATTTAAAGACAATGTTACACTTAAAGGTCATGCTGAGATGCAGACTTTTAGTTAATATTCTGCTGATAACCATGCCATTTATAGCTATGCTGATATTTAGTGTAAGGCATTTGTAATATTGCTTAAGTGGTCCAAACAACGCTGGAAGGGCCTGCACAGAATCCTCCTCTAACCTTGTTATATCAAATCAGTTTAAAAAAAAACCTGCAAATCAACAACAGGCTGTGTTTAGTTTATCTGTGCTGCTGTAGGAAAATAGTGGTCATATAATAAAAATCTAAACATAATTTTGTTAAACTGTGTAGTCTATGGAAATACTTAAATCTAGCAAGGGTTTTCGAAGGGTCAGTCATTAAACCATTTTTTTTTTTAGTACTGACAACAAGAATAGGACACAAGGTAATGATTAACTACTAACACATTTCCACTTATTTAAAATCAAAGTACGTTTAGTTTAAACATGACACTTCTTACAAATGCATATAAAAAAAACTAATGCATGCTATTAATTTGACAATTACAAACATATTTTAAAATATGTTAAATGCACAAATTAAATAAGTAACTGTATTGAAATGCTTAAGGTTTGTTACACACGGTTGACCTCATCACTTATATTTGTGCTTTTCTTTTAACATTTGAATTCAAAACCCACTATGTTTAAAAAAGAAGTACACAGATTAAAAAGCCAATACTTAATTCAAAATTATTTAATCCATTAAATTACGTTGCAACCTTGATTGTTTTGGCAACATTGTGTCTGTTGCATACAAAATTAATAATATCATTTTAGCAGGAAGAATGGTAAAAGAATGAAAAATAGCAGAAGAAAAACGTTTTCAAAGAGTGAAGCTTTAAGTCGTTGACATGAAAGGACGCCCAGAGGTCACAGTGGCGAGACACTAGCTTCACCTGACAGTGTGCTGCCATCTCTATTGCTGATCTGTAGGGGCAAACGTGCACCACATATATGTGAGTGTGCCTATGTGTCTAGAATAAGAAAATACCTATGCATACTGGTAGGAGAACTGACTGTAATAAGAATAAATTTCACACACACATTTAAACTATAAGTAAAAATCACACTAAAATAAAACTCTTATTTTCAAAGAGGGCTAGTAAACATTATTACAAGAAATGCTTTAATGAACGCGCATTTGTTACAACTGTAGGCATCATTGGCATTCTTATAAAGGAGTTTAAACATGGTAATTTATCAACCTTCAAGTTTATATGAATGTTAAGAGGACTTCTGATCCTATTCTGAATGTCAAGAAGCAAAATTCATTAGGACAGACAAAAAATGTCAATCAACTCCAGTTGCTGTTGCTGTGTCCTACAATTTTATTATTATTATTATTATTATTATTATTATTATTATTATTATTATTATTATTATGGGGCGACACGGTGGCTTAGTGGTTAGCACGTTCGGCACTGGGGATGCCCAGTTTGAAACTCAATCAGAGTGGAGTTTCTATGTTGTCCGCATTGGGTTTTCTCCGGGTTCTCCAGTTTCCTTCCACAGTCCAAAAACTGAAATTTAAGGTAAATTGGCTGCTTTACATTGCCCCTATAATTTTTGTGGGTATGTGTGAGTGAGTGGGTGCCCAGCAATGGATTGCCGTCCTGTCCTGGGTGTATCTGCCCGGCATCCGAGATGTTCTCCCCTGGATGGGAAA
>JAOUQT010028894.1:0-11506 GCA_025769995.1 Xyliphius kryptos
CTCCAAAACCCCCCAAAGTGGCTGAATAATATTTAGATCTGGTGAGTGTGCAGACCATGGGAGATGTTCAACTTCACCTTCATGTTCATCAAAGCAATCTTTTGAACTCTGCACCCAAAATGTTGTGTGCATTTCAATATCTGGAGCAAAACTGTGCTCTTATCCTGCTAACTGAACCTTCACACTCTGCTCTTACTGGGGCAATGTGACATTAATGAAAATTGCCCACCAGGCTGCCCCCATTAAACCTCCCACACTAACATGACAGGGGTTTCAGTTCCATTGTCCAACCCCTGTATGTGCAGAAACAGATCATGTACTGAGGATGTATTTATTTGAAGAGTTGTTATAAAAGAGATCGTTGGAAAATTCCATCAGTGTGTTCCTCTCCTCCTTTTGTCTTTCTGCTTTGAAAGACACAAATCTTAAGTCTCATTAAGCATTAAGGTGGCATGACCAGACTAAAGTACTCCGTGGATGCTTAAAATTATTCAGTGGTAAAACTTTCTTATCCGTTGTGGTGATGGACTGTTTTTATTTTATTTTATTTTGAAGAAAGAAACTAAGAAAATAAAAATATGCAGATGCTCAGGAAACCATGATGTGTTACTGGAGTGGATTAAGATTGTGTGTGTATGCATTACTGAAAAAGATTTTAGGTTTTACAGGGATTCATATATTGATTTATCCAGACAGTTGATTAATTATACATTTTAAAGAGTCAATTCAGGGTGCTTAACAACGTTCGAAGTAAAGCCTCTGTTATTAGTTTTCTATAAAGAATTTACCGAAGTTGAATCATATTTAGCCAATAATCTTTCTTTGCGTTCATCTTTTTTAGATGGGAGATATTTTTTTACTTACTGACTCAGTAGTTACGTCTTTAACGAACATAGTTACTAGACATTTTCTTACTTTTTGTTGTACGTTTCTGAAAGATACTGATGTAGGGTATTCATAAACATATAATTATTATCATTTTTAATCTGCTATAAATATGTAGACACTATTAAAAGTAAAGTCTAACAGTTTGCGTATGCTTAACAGTATTTTTCAAGCTCAATGAACATTTAATTTAGAGTTGAACTCTATTGGTATTGGTACAATGCCTTGTCGATTCAGAATCAGATTTGTTGGCCAAGTGCATATTAAATGAAACAACAGATAGTTGTTTGTAAAACAAGAAAACACGGGCTCTGAAAACACTTTCAATGTATTCCCCTGGAATCCTACTCCTGCAGTCTCTTCCTTTCCTTCCCTCTCTCCTTGTCTCTCACACTTACCTGCTCTGTGTGCGCGTGTGTGTCTGTGCGTGTGTGCGCATTTGTGTGCGTGGATGTGTGTACGCGCACAATATTAGTGAGGAGAGAACAGTGTGAGGAGCTTTTCTCTCTCTCATCTCTTTCTCTTGCTCACGCTGGCTGCTGCTAAAGCTGGCGACTGCGCCAGGCTGTTTACTCATAATTCATACAGAGGGATTGTGCCCTGATCCACCATGCTTGCCTCCATCTGGTATGCCAAGAAGCTGGGACACAGACTAGTGCAGAATGCTAGAAGAGCCAAAATGCAAAAGGTAGGGATAAGGATTTAAACTGTTTGATTTTAGGGGATATAGGTCGACATGACTTTATTCGTAAACTACTTGAATGCCAAAACTTGAAATGCTGCTGTAGCATGTAGTATCTGAGTTACAAAAGGACAGATAAGGATGGGTACAGTAACTAATCTTGTGTATATATTCTTGCGTGGGTTTTCCCCCCAATTGAGTAATATTGATTTAAATCTGAATGTATTTAAGAGGATTTTTTGAAGTGTGTGAATGTGAAATATGCGTTGGTATACTCTATTGGCCAGTTTTGTAGCTTTACAGCCTATTTCAACTGTCAGTTACTTTAATAATGTGACTTTTGTCATGAATGATTGCTAAATACAGTGCAAAATACAGTTATAAAAGACCCAAGTTAGACAAAGTATACTAAAATGTGTTGGAGGGTACAAGACTACAAGATGAAATTAATGCAAAATTCATAATATTACTTTTTTTTAATATTTAAAACTGTTTTACATATTATTTTACAATGTATTACAAAAGTAAGTACACCCCTCACACATCTGCAGATATTTAAGTATGTCTTTTCAAAGGACAACACTGACAAATTGACACTGAGACAATGAAAAGTAGTCTGTGTGCAGCTTATAGAACAGGTTAAATGTATTCTTCTCTCAAAATAACTAAATACACAGCTATTAATGTCTAAATCACCGGCAACAAAAGTGAGTACACCCCTTCGTAAGAGTTTCTGAAGTGTCAGTATTCTGTGTGGCCACCATTATTTTCCAGAACTGCCTTAGACTGCCTTCCACTGGAAGGATTTTTTACTCCTCCATGAGGACATCACGAAGCTGACAGATAGTTTGAGGATGCCCTAAAGATGTTTTATTAGGCTTAGATTTCTGTAGACATGCTTGGCCAGTACATCACCTTTACCTTAAGCCCCCTCAATAAAGCAGTGGTCATCTTAGAGGTGTGTTTGAGGTCATTATCACGCCGGACCACTAAACTGAGACCCAGGCTCCAGAGGGAAGGGATCATGCTCTGCTTCAGTATTTCACAGTACATATTGGAGTACATGTGTCCCTCAATAAAATATAACTCCTCAACACCTGCTGCACTCATGCAGCCCCAGACCATGGCGTTCCCATCACCGTGCTTGACTGTAGGCATGACACACTTATCTTTGTACCTCTCTCCTGTTTCCCGCCACACGTTTAAGACCATCTCAACCAAACAAATTAACATTGGTCTCATCATACAATAGTATTCCAACAATTCCCTTTGTTGACATGTCTTCAGCAAACCCCCTCTACCTCTTGAATCTCCTTTCAAAGACAGCATTTGGATGGGACACTGAGCACGTGCACTCATCTTCTTTGGACGACCAACACGAGGTCTGTTCTTAGTGGACCCTGCTTTTTTAAAATGCCAGATGATCTTGGCCACTGTGCTGCTGCTCAGTTTCAGGGTGTTGGCCATCTTCTTGTAACCTTGACCATCTGCATGTAGTGCAACGATTCGTCTTTTAGGATCCTCAGAGTTCCTTGCCATGAGGTGCCATGTTGAAACTTTCAGTGACCAGTGTGAGAGAGTGTGAGAGCTACAAAACTGAACACACCTCCCTATAAACACCTGAGACCTAGTAAAACACTAACAAGTCACATGACATTTTGGAGGGAAAATGACATGCAGTGCTCAATTTGGACATTTTTGTACTTTTGTTGCTGGTGGTTTAGACCTTAATGGCTGTATATTGAGTTATTTTGAGGGGAGAATAAATTATAAGCAGCACGCAGACTACTTTTTACTGTGTCCATTTCATTTTGTCAGCGTTCCATTAAAAGAAATACTTAAATATCTGCAGAAGTGTGAGGGATGTACTTACTTTTGTGATACACTGTGGCTGTGTAGGAGTTCAGAATAATAAAAAATATTATGGCCACATAAAAACTTTCAGATAACATTTATTAAGGTCTCATTAGCGCTATAAGGCTATGGCTTAATCACGGTCGTCATCAGAAAAGACTCGATGCAGATTTTAAAGCTTTGTAGGCAGCAGATCTGGGCTTTTTAAAGTAATTGTTTACAACAAAGCTGGAGGAGGCATTGACAACATTTAACATATTCAGTAAGCTTTGTCTTCGTTTCATAATATAAAAAAAGTGGTGCTGAAGAGAAATCATGCCGAAAGGGATCTGAAAGAGAAACAAAACTTTCCAACAGAACAGCTTACAGAAATGTTTAAATGAATAATCAAAAACCAAAAATATCTGCAAGAGTGACTTCCTGCTTTACTTTGCAATGCTCCAAATTGCCCTGTATAGTGTGTGGATGTGAGTGTGTGCCCAGCGATAGATTGGCACCCTGTCCTGGTGTATCTACCCAGCGCCCAAGATGTTCTCCCCTGGATGGGCATGGAGAACCCCACCGCGACCCCAGTAGTGGGATAAGCGGAAGATGATGGATGAATATGTGAATAGAATATTTTAATACCATCTAATTCTAAAAAATGGCGGCACGGTGGCCATGTGGTTAGCACACTCGCCTATCAGTGCTGGAGATTCCCAGTTTGAATCCCAAACTGGGTGGAGTTTCGTCCTCCCCATGTCCCCGTGGGTTTTCTCAGAGTTCTCCGGTTTTCTCCCACAGTCCAAAACCATGGATTTAAGGTTAATTGGCTGCTGTAAATTGTAGTCTGTGTGAGTGTGTGCTCAGCGATAGGTTGGCTCCCCGTTTCTGGGTGTATTTGCTTCGTGCCCGAGACGTTACCCCCCTCCCCTCTCGTAGAGGATTAAGTGTAAGATAATTAATGAATGAATGAGTAATTCTAAAAAAAACAGTACAACAAAACAGAACTTCTCATCTTATTCTTAACTTCTAACCCTAATCTTCTGCTTAGTCCTGTATTTAGCGCGTTGGTCGCGGGAGGGGTGGGTTCCCTCATGCCCATCAACCATCAAAAAGGGGGTTCTCTCATGCCCATCCAAGGAAGAACCTTTTTGGCATTGGGCATATACAACCAGAACAGGGCACCGATCCATCACTGGGCACAACAAAATGTTAAAGTTTAAATAACGTTGCTTCCACAACAGAACAATGATCCTTAACATTGCAGCTTGTTATATATTTTAAATGGATCGATAAAGAAAAGCCATCTTGCCTGAAAAATATCACCTATTGAAAACCATTCCATTACTTTACCTGCTTAGCTAATGCCAGTAATTGCGTGCTACTCTCAGTCCCACTGCTTGAATGCTGTGGATGGGCAGGTGGTTTACCTTTTGGCATTTCAGCATGAGACTAACTCCAATCATCCTGAAAATAAAAATAAAAAAAGAGCTTAAGGATAGGACATTAAATGTCCTTTAGCTGCTGACCTACATCTAAAGATCTGTGGCTCAATCTGTGCAATTTATTTTAGCAAAATACTTTAGTATGCATTAACCAGATATAATTAGATCTAGGTACAAATCCTGATCGAGTTGTTGAATGTTAAATAGGGGCATTTACCTTTAATTAAGACCATGGATTGAAGTACATTCGTTGTCTTGTTTTGTTCAAACTTTACAGTGTAAACACTTATAACATGAGGTGCACTATTAAGAGTGTGAAATAAATACACTTTTCCAAATAGTATGAATACAGATACTGTCTTTGCATTTATTTCTTGCAAAGTCAACAACACTATTTACCACAAGTGTCTGTTTCTGATCACAGAATAATATCTGCTGACTGTGGCCCACAGTATGTTGATATACTCTTACTAGGCAGTTTATTGAGTGTACCTTCTTATTTCCACACTCACTGCAGTTGTACACATTTTACATACATTTACATTTTAGTTATTTAGCAGAGGCTTTTATCCAAAGCGACTTACAAGTATTCCAATTTGGTTGGGATCAGAACACAGGGTTGATGCAGCACCCTGGAGCAATAGGGGTTAAGGGTCTTGCTCAAGGACCCACATTGGTAACTTCAATGGACCTGGGATTTGAACCCCCAACCTTCTGATTGATAGTCCAACACCCTAACCACTAGGGAACACTAAAATAAAAGTCCTAGATCTCGATAAATAAAATATTTCAATTCAAAGTCTTTATTTATTAGATGGTGGAATGCGTTGAAAACAAAATAACAAAAATGATCAATATAAATCTAAATTATTATCCCATGGAGGTCTGGTTTTGAAGTATATATCGTTTTGAATTGGTTAAGACTTTGGTACGTTCTATTATTAAAATCTTGTAATAATTTACAATGTAATAAGCCACTGCAATCTTCTTACTATTATATTTTAACAAAGTAGCACTTTTACCAAAATAGCACATGAAAATGAATGGAAATGCTAGTGGGTACACGCTAAATAAACCCTTATTTAAAGGTATCGGGAGTGTGGGGGTAGATATGTGAAATGCAACCTGTCACAGTTATGTATTATGCTGATTATGTGAGGCAGGCAGAAGGGTGTGTGTGCACGTGTATGACAGAAGATGTGTCACTGTTTTGCTGTGGCTGAGTGGTCTTGGATGCTCGATCACTCTCTCTTTTACCCGCAACAGGCTTCAGATCCTCATCATCAGGCTTCATTTGCTTTGATTCACACCCATACACACGGTTATGAAGATCTTTCTTGCTTGTATGTTGTAAATGTTTACGTGTTAATAGATGATCGTAATTGTTTAGGTAAAGAATAAAATGATGCGTTGTCATTGGTTCTCGGTCTTTTGCTAAGACGTCCACTCTGACAGTCTTATTTATGCTCATGCCAGAAAGTGACAAGTGAAGATGAGAGCTATTGATTAAAGCCTCAAGGGCAGAGCACATGGAGTGTATGCTGGGGTTAGGAAACAAATTATACTTTGTGATTAATGATTGCAAATGTGCCACTTTGATAGATCACAGGGTTTCACGTTTTTGTTTTCGTCATTGAATCAATACTCTTTGACTCCAGAAACATGATCCATTTGTAAAGCAATGCATGTACTATAAGCAGTGTACATGTTTTTTATCATTGATTCAATTTGGTATCTTACTATTTTTCTAGTGAGTTAGCCGATTCATGGTTTGCTAAACCATCAAATGGTTGGTTGTACCGTTTGTAACGCATTTACGGCATGGGGGCTCAGTGGTTAGCAGGTTCACCTCTCAGTGCTGGGGTTTCCTCTGAGTTCTCTGGTTTTCTTCCACAGTCCAAAAACTGTGGAAGGAGTTCAAGGTAAAAATTTAATGTTCTAAATTGCCCCCTATAGTGTGTGTTTGTGTGTATGGCGGTGTGAGTGAGTGTGTGTCCAGCGATGGATTGGTGCCCTGTCCTGGGTGTATCTGCTCAGGGCTTGAGATATTCTCCCCTGGATCGGCATGGGGAACCCTACCGTGACCCTAGTAGAGGATAAAGCAAAAAATAATTAATGAATGAATAAATAAGCCCTATTTCCCTTTGTCTCCAATGGTTTATCATTTTAGCGTCCATGTTTTTTTAAGTGACTTAAATGCTTTTTTACTCCCCAACCTCCTTTTTGAAAGCCGCCTCACCAGAAGCATGCCCAGGTGTTGTAGGGAGGTCATACAGGCACGTGGAGGACACACACACTACTGAGCCTCATTTGAACTTATCTTAAGGAATTTCCACTGAAGTTGGATCAGATTTGATTTGGAGTAGGATTCCAAATCCAGACCTCCATGAGATCATTTTCATTTAGATCATTTAGATGTTCTGAAATATTTGATTCATTCAGATCTAGGATGTTATTTTAGTGTCGTCTTTGTTTTTGAAGTTCATCTATATGGTATGTGGAGCTGATCTAATGGACAGTGACTGTATGCACTAAACAGAAACTACCTTCATGGATGGTGACTGGGTTTGTACCGTGGTACTGTACTATGTAATTAGGAATGGTCTGTTTTTGGAGTCTTATTAGCTTTGTTGCTCTATACAAAAATCCTGTGACTGCGAATTTAATGCTGAAACCTAAAATTTAGAGGAAACCGTGTCATTCAGCATGCCATTGTTTACATACCATGTCTTGTGGTTCGTCCCTGATCCCAGGACAGGGGCGTGACAGGACGGGTCGAAGGAAGACTTGATGAAAGAAGACTTTGCGACCCCGTTCCAGCCCTGTTCATCTGTCGTGGCTGTGCAGTTCTTAAATTTCACAAGGTTTAGAACACCGTTCTTCAACAAAACACCAAGATCTGACATGATTTCAGCTTCTGCAAGTCATTGTCTCATGTGTAGACACTGTGCATTGCTTGTTTTCCACCTGCTGCCTTGTAATCACAATATACGATGAACATATTATATAATATTTAACTTTTTCTAATTCATGCAAGTATTCAGACCCCTACAATTCTCATTTTTAAATCCTATTAAAAGGGAAATACTACATGGTCATAGGTCTTCAGACACCTTTCTTAGTATTGAGTAGAAGCACCATTTTGAGCTTGTACAACCAGGAGTCTTCACACCAGTCCTTCACACCGAGATTTGGGGATGCCATTCTTTCTTGCAGATCCGCTCCAGTTCTCTCAGGTTGGATGGGGAACGTTGAAAATTGAGTTTAGCTCAGGGCTCTGGCTGGCCCAGTCAAGAATGGTCACAGAGTTCTTCCGAAGCAACTGTGCTGTGTGCTTCGGGTCATCGTCTTGTTGGAAGGTAAACCTCCGGCCCATTCTGTGGTCCTGAGCACTCTGGACGAGGTTTTCTCACAGGATACATCTGTCCCTTTAATTGCAACCAGTCATCCTGTCCCTGCAGCTGAAAAACACTCCCATAGCATGATGCTACCACCACCATGTTTCACTGTTGGGATCGGGCAGGAGATGAGCAGTTTTTTTCCCCCACTTATACCGCTTGGAATGAACACCAAAAAGTTCAATCTCATCAGACCAGAATATCTTATTTCCTTTATCTGTTTTTTGGTTTGTCTTGCACTGAGGAGATGGTTCCATCATCAATGCCTGACTGGGTGAAGGGCTGCAGTGATGGTTGGCTTTGTGGAGCTTTCTCCCGAATGCATCTCTGGAGCTCAGCCACAGTGATCTTTGGGTTCTTCTTGACTCCCTCACCAAGGTTCTTGTCCCACGATTGCTCAGTTTGGCTGGACGGCCAGGTCTAGGAGTTCTGGTCGTCCCAAACTTCTTCAGTTTAAGGATTATGGAGGCCACTGTGCTCTTAGGAGTCTTGGGTGCAGCAGAAATTCTTTTGTAACCTTGGCCAGACCTGTGCCTTTCAACAATTCTGTCTCTGACCTCCTTGGGCAGTTCCTTCGACCTCATGAGTCTCATTTGCTGTGAAGTGCACTGTGAGCTGTGAGGTCTTGTATAGATAGCCTTTCCTAATCAAGTCCAATTAGTTTAGATGAACACAACTGGACTCCAATTGAAGAGTAGCACAAAGGGGTCTTAATACTTATGACCATGTGATATTTCAGTTTTACTTCTGTCAAGATAGACAACCCATCATGGTGCATCGTCATTCCTCAGGTGACCTTCTGGTTCCTGTAAACCGGCCGGCTTTTCAGTTGCAGGGTAGCGTTCTGATAAAAATAGCGCCCCAGACCAGTCGTCTGCAGCGATGGACCGCGCGGCCGGCTCTGTGCCTTTTTTATCTTTACGTTTCAAAAGAAATTCCCGCCCTGTTTCATCTTCGGTGAGTTCCACAAAGGCCCCCACGGCTCATGCAGTCCCCCGTTATCTCGGCCGTCTGCTTATCTGCCCTTCGACACCCTGCCACAAGCGCCAGTTTATTCCAAGAGGGCAAACAAACAAAAAAAAAGACACCCATGAAACGGCTTTAAATAGAGAACGGAGTGCATGTCGCCCTGCGATTGTTCGAGGAGTTTCTGTGATGAGGAATCGGAACTGACGATGGTTAAAAGTAAGGAACCAGGGCTACAAGAATGTACCGAATAATTTCGGCTGGTGTCTCGGCCCAAAGGTGAGACTCAAGTCTTGCTCCACGAAGCACAAAAGAACCCAAGGGGACTCTGTGTGACTTTTAAGTCTAGAGCCAGTTTTTGTCAAGAGTAGCGGCTAGCATGTTAGCTTCTTAGCGCTGTGGATTCCCGGTTTGAATTCCAATCTGGAAGTTTCCATGTTCCAACCCTCGATATATCAGGACTCCGCTCCTAATCGTTAAATTCAGGTGTTTTATTCGTATCCCATTGCCACGGAAGTAGAAATGAAAGCACCAAGCACCAAGATTTTTCAACTGTATGGCTTTCAGAATAAAATAGAAGGTTTTTTATGGCCATATGAGTGAACAGGTCCACAACATTAGGAAATTGCTGAGGTACTGGTGCGAAAACATACAGATAGATTGGACAAAAAACTATTAATTATTAAACTAATTAAAAAGTACAATAAAAATCTTCGAACTCTACAGTGCAATGGTCAATGCGTGCAGACCGATGCATAAATAGGGTCATGAGCGTTTGTGGAGGGTGGTGATAAGTCTTGGGGTTATTGTTCATACTTCCAACAGCTTATGGCGAGAGGTTCTGATCCGAATGGACCGTAGCCCCCTGTCTCAGGGGAGAGGGTCAAAAAGTCTGGGCCCAGGGTGAGAGGTGGTCAGCTGTGATCCGACCTTCACGCCCCAGTGTCCTGGAGGTGTACGGGTCCTGAAAAGATGGAAGATCGCTGCCGATCACCTTCTCAGCACAGTGCGCTGTAGTCTCGGTTTGTCCCTGATGGTGGCTCCAGCGTACCACACGGTGAGGAGGGAGGTGAGGACAGACTTGATGATGGCCATATAGAACTGCACCAAGATCCTTGCTGGCAAGTCGAACTTCTTCAGGAAGTACATCCTCTGCTGGGAATTCTTGATGATCGAGGTGATTGTGGGCTCCCACTTGAGCTCCTGGGTGATGGAAGTCCCCAGAAAGTGAAATGAGTCCATTGTGGTGATGGGGAATGTCGGTCATGATTATGGAGGCCAGAGGGACAAGGTGCTTCCCAAAGTCCACAATAATCTCCACTGTCTTCTGGGCATTCAGGACCAGGTCGTTGGGGATGCACCAGGATGCCAGACGGTGGACCTCCCTCCTGTAGGCAGGACTCGTTCTCGTCTGGGATGAGTCCTCTGAGAATGGTGGAGCAGTTGGTGTACCCTTTTGATTTCTCGCACCACGCTTCATACCGGCGGTCCCAGAAGGCCATGATTGGTACCATGTGCTTTTTCAACATTTAGTCTTCTTTTTTTTAGTCTTGGTCTTCCCGTTTCCCTCTCGCAGCGTCCCTCTCTTTCGTCCCTCCCCTTCCGCTGTAGCACATTGATTGGAAACACGCCCAGTTGAGTTGTATTTTTAAACCTTTATTATTTTTCTTATACCATTCTTTATTTTGTTTCCACATGGAAAATCACATTTAAAAAAAGGAGTACATACAAAACTCAACAAAGCAGTAGGGGTGCTACCATCGATTCCTCCGGAAACCCACCCGTCGTCCTTTATCCGACCGGTATCAGAGGTCACAACATATCCTGAGATGTCCTAAACCAAAAATGTGAACGTCGTCGCAAACAATTCTTCCCATTTCGTTATTTTTTTGTTCATATATTTACATACGTCCTTTGAGAAATTGACGAGGAAACATGTAACGTTTGCCAAAGTAACTGTTTTAATTCACTTGGTTTTTTAGTCAGAATTAAATTCTACCTCATTAGTTTATGTATTAGTACAGGGATAGGTCTGATGAGAGGGTCATACAGAACTGTACTGTGCGGGGATGCAGTTTGTTTTACGTTTTTGTCTCCATACAGAACAGGTTTAGCAGCAACGAAGGGAAAGGACGATGAGGCGACGCAAGGGTTCGTTGTCGTTGAAAGAAAGTGTTTGAATTGTTTGGGTCCCCGTGTTGTGCACCTGGGTGGGGTTTGGGGTGACTTAGATCTGGGGTGTGGCTTATCCATCAATTTATCCATCATCTTCCGCTTATTCCTCTACTAGGTTC
>JAOUQT010028901.1:0-11506 GCA_025769995.1 Xyliphius kryptos
GATAGTAAGAAACACCTTGCTTCCTCTTTAAAATGTGTAACTAAGCAGGAGAATGATGGTCCTTTTGCTGAAAGTCCTTGAATAGCCTTATCAGTGGGTATTCATTAGACAGAAGGGTGAATTTCCTTTTGGGCTTTTATTCATTAGCTGGTTTAGGCTTTTTGAATAGATATAACCCTTTTTAAAATCTCATTGCACTGTGATTGTACCTGCGCATTCTCCAATTTTGTGTTTTCTGCCCTGCTATAACAGCTGATTTTTCATGTGCAAGCAGTTATTTAAAGTACAGCTCTAGTCCACTCTCCAGATTTTTGATTAGAGTGTACGTAAAGGGAACTAGCTGCCAATGTGGGGTCAAATGGCTTCGACACAGCTCTGAAAATGTGCCAAGCTTCTGCACTTTAACTAAAAACAGTATAAGCCAATAGGAGAGTCAGCAGATTTATGCACTATTATTTCTAATGGTGTCCCTCTTAATTTTGGAAGTGTGTCGGTGCTTTAAGGAGGCTATTGTTGGAGAGCCCAAGTTCCATTAGTTCATCGTCACATGCTGTTTAAATTCACAAGGTTATGAAGCCTTTGCTATAAAAACCCACTGAATTACAGTAGTAAATGTTCTGGAATATTTTACCTGAATACTTTGTAAAATCCGAAATAGCTCTTTAATGGCCTATGAAGTAAAATGCTTGTGTGGGTAATTTGCTTAATATCACATTAAAAATATGAGCAAACGATGGCCATTAATTTGAATACATTTATTCCACACAGATAAAGACAAGCTGTTATTAAAATATTAACTTTACTTTTTCTTTTTTGTTGTTAAAGCCTTTCCCCTTTACATTTTACAAAAAGTATCCCATGATTACAAAACAAAACATTTTTGTTATAAAAAAAATAAATGATCTTAAAGCCATCACACTCCAAATTAAGCTCACAAGTTTTTGGAGTTGGATGCCTGGCCAGTCTGAGCAAAAAGGACACCTGATGGTCACAGTGAGAGAGTTGCACTAGTTAAAAGTTCTCCTTGCTTCAATCAGGCCTTTATAGCAGAATGGCCAGACAAAAGTCACCTTTGTAATTCTCAAGTAATTTTTATGTGTTTGAAAGTGTATTTTCTTTAATTGCCAGTCTAGTAAAAAAAAAAAAAACAAAAAAAAAACTAAGGCTTTTCGGGGCACTAACCCAAAATTTGTAGTGTAATGCTCAAAAATCACCTGAAACAGTTTGTGCCCATACAACCTAAAAACTTACTTCTGCTGACTAGGTCTAAATGTTGGATCAGGCAGACTAGCTCACATTTGATATTTCAATTAATCCCACATCCAGTGGCCTTTAAATCAGAGTTCTGTGCAGGCCTATTGATCTCATCCAGATCTTAAAACCTGTCTTTAGAAACCTTGTTTTGTTCACAGATGGTCTAAACAGTACCATGCATTATTATTATTTGAAATAGTTCTTTGGTGTGTTCATTGAACAAGTTCTTTTTTTTTTTTTTGAAGGGCCCTCTAAGTAACCGTGACTCTTGTGCGGACCAATCCAACAGGCTAAACTTAATTTGAAATATAGTACACACCATACTTGCTATACAGGGTTAAATAAATAAATAAAAAAAAATATGTGTTAAAAATGAAATACCAATAAAGTATGTGCTGTGCACTTATTTATATTAAATTTCTAAATTCCATTATCCTCCGCTTATTCCTTTATGAGGGTCGTGGTGGGGTTCCGCATGCCCATCCAGGGGAGAACATCTTGAGTGCAGGGCAGATACACCCAGGCCGGCGCGCTAATCCATCGCTGGGCACACACTCACACAAACACACTGTCCAGGGCAATTTAGAGCATTCGATTTGCCTGGAATCCAGGTTTTGGTCGTGGGAGGAAACCAGAAAAAACCCACGTGGACACGGGGAGAACATGGAAACTCCACCCATATAGGGATTCGAGCCGGGAATCCCCAGCGCTGACAGGTGAACATGCTAACAACTAATTAGAATCCTTACACATACAAGGAATTTGTGTTAGGTTACAGTAGCTTGCAGTGCACAAAATTGACAATATCATCAAAGAAGTAAAAAGACATTCACTCAACCTAACACACACACAACATACATGTTTAAACGTTACATGTGCAAAATTACAGTAAAGTGCTGAGTGCAGCAGTAAAAAGTCATTGAGGGGAGACAGTAATTACAGTGTTTTCTCAGACACTCTCCAGCTTACTAAAGTGCAAGTACAGGAGTGTTGAAGTGTTCAGCTGTTCATGATAGTGATGGCGTGTGGGAAGAAACTTCTCTGTAGTCTCGTGGTCTTGATCCTCAGTTGGCTAAAACGCCGTCCTGAGGGGAGACGCTCGAACAGGTGGTGTCCAGGGTGTGAGTTATTAGAGACAATGTTCTCGGCACGCTTCCTGGTTCTGGAGGTGTGTAGATCTGGCAGGGTGGGTAGAGTCACACCGATGGTCCTCTCTGCAGACATGATGATGCGCTGCAGTCGGTGGGAGTCGTGCTTGTTAGCTGAGCTGCCCCAAACTGTGATGGATGCGGTGAGGACAGACTCAGTGGTGGCAGTGTAGAACTGCACCATCAGCTCCTGGGGCAGGTTGAACTTCCTTAGCTGACGCAGGAATTACAGTCTCTACTGAGCTTTCTTGATGGTGCTGATGTTGATGTATACTATCTATTTGGTCATTAGACATCCTTTTTTTTGTTGTTGTTGTTGTTTTTTAATACTGCTCATTTAATTTTTTTGGTGCTTGTCCATGTCCTTTACCCATTCAGCTGTTAGCTAGTGAATAAGTAGTGTACGACTGTTCATGTGGAATGCTTGATCCACAGTTTGCATAACAGTAAGTGAAAAGGACTTAAAGTAAAGATGTTAATTACATTATAATGTTGATTTAAGTTCATGTGAAAATGTCCTGCATCGCTAGTAATAATCACTTATTACAACATCTTATTTAATTCGGAACTCTGAATATCTTAAGCAGGTGAATATCTTTTTGTTTGTTTGTTTTTTTTATTAACGAAGGTTTCTCCAGAAATTTTGTAAAATTGTATAAACCAGATCTAGGTTGTAGGAAACCCACATAATAGTGTGTTTTTGTTGTATTAAGAGCATTTAGCAGAGCAAGTCACACTTACCAAGACATGAAATCAATATAAGCAACTTGAGTTTAAGGGCCTTGTTTAAAGTTCCATCATTGGCAGCTTGTTGGTACAGTAGTGTAAACCTTTGGTCTTTTGATTAACAGTTTGTCACCTTAGATGCTGTTCATGATGGTCGAATTCATAATGCATGTAGCATATACATTCAATGAGTAATTTATTACTTTAACTTTTATGACTTCAAACATAAATCAGCTGTATATTGAGGGAAGTTGGTATTTATGAATTTTCTGCCTTTGAGTCTTTCGATCGCAATAATTTACAAAGTAGATATTTACAATGCTTGCTCTTTATTTATTTATTCATTTTTTCTTTAGTGTGACCTGCCATGCTGAATATCAGCTCTTGGTCCAAAACTTGTCTGACTGCAACCCAATTATTGCTTAAAGTTTATCTGGTTATGTTTATCTAAAAACTTTGGACAACTGGATTTATTTTTTTGTTATTAATTCAAAAGTTCAGTACTTTGTTCACCAAACCATTTAGTTTTGTGGTCACATTTGCCTCGTGGTGGTGTTTCATGATAAAAAAAAAAAAGCATAAAGTGATCCATTTTTCCTGCTGAACCTACACACAGAGGAATTTGTCCTCCTCATTAAACCCATCCATGCAGTGAAACATGTACATGAACACACACTGGTGGAGTGATCACACATGATTAGAGAGGTGGGCATCTTTGTATACTGTGTCCAGGGAGCTGTTGGGTGCCTTACCAAGGACCACTTATTCAAAAGGACTAGGTAATAAAGGAACGTTGCTAGGCAGTCGAACCAGGGACCTTTAGGTCACAAGTCTGGTACTTTAACATACGACTGCACCCTGAAAAGCAATGTTGATCCCCAAACTGAGCTTGGACAGGAAGCAATTCCACAGATATGAATGGTGTAGCAGACTTATGGGCTATGCATTGCTGTTGGCGTGACCTACGACTCGTAGTTTCACTCGCTTTTTCTTTTCCAAACGATCATATTTCTGATTTCTTAAATATCCTTATGGCCATTTTATCGAAGGAAATAACTTTACCTTAAACTTCAGCAATTTAATATTTGTACTTGAGAGCAACAATGTAAAATGTAAAGCCCTTTTAATGCAAAACAATTGTGGCTGCTTTTTTTTTTTTTTTTTTTTTTTTTTTTTTTTTTTTGCAGTAACCATAGTAATCTTTTTTTTTTTTTTTTAAATTAGATGGAAACCTTTTTTGTTAAGATTTTTTTCATGATAAGGACTGACTTAATTTGCACTAAATGTGTATAGTTCATGCCAATTGACACCATAAAATCTAAAACATGTTTGAGTAACTACATAAATTAGTGTATAAATAAAAAGTTAATTAAAAATGCTTGGTTAGTGAATTTAAATCCGCTGACATGAATAAAATTTTATTCAAATTAGATTCAATTTATACTGTATCTTCACTCTGCCCTTTTCATTCAGCTGAAGAAAGCCCGGTGGCTCCCTTGCCGGCAGGAGAACCAGTCAAATCAAAGCTGGCTGTGGAGCAGATTCCACCTGCAGGGGACAATATAGCCCCAGTGAATAAGGATCCAGTTGAACCACCCCAAATAAAAGTACCAGTAGCTGTGCCTGATCATAAGAAGAATGAAGAGGTACAGCTAAACCGTCCTGAAGCAGGTATTTAACTACAGCATTCAGGTACAACTGTTTTTGATCACAATGCAAGGACATGCATGTTAAATTTTTTCATGAACATTCAGAGGTTGCCAGGCCTGATGAGGAGGCACATCGTCATGAGCCACCTATCCCACACGATGAAGTCCCGATAGAAGGCCACAAAAACCAACAGGAGCATAATGAGGAAAACAAGAAGCCTGATGGAGAGGTGGATGAAGAATTGGCGGAGCGGGGAGCTGGACACTTGCAGGCAGTGGTAGAAGAAGGGGCTCTGAAGAAGCTGGATTCAAACCAAGATTTAGACTTTAAAGCTCATGAAAAGATAATAGAACAGAATATGTTAGAGCAGGTGGTGGTGGTGGTGAAAAAGGATTTGGACCAAGCAGCTGTAGTAAAAGAGGAACAAGATGAAAACAAGCCTGAGGATGATAAGAAAATGGATGGCGTTAATAATGCTTTGGCTGAGAAGCGTAAGTATATTCACACAATATTTCAGTGTTTTCTGTCTATTGTGCATGTACTCACTATGAATAATAAATTAGAAAATAAAAAACTAATTATTTATTAATTATGTTAAGTCTGTACAATGTGATAGTAAATATAATAAAATAATAATTATCTGTGAATTATCTGTGAATATTATTTACACTGTATGGAAGACTGCAAACCTTTATTTATTTATCCCCCCCCCCCCCCAACAAAAACCAATACTAACATACATCTTGCATATTAACATTAAGCCTTTAATGAATAACATATCCTTAGACATAAACTTGTCCATCACAACATATTACATCAAGTCTTGCATAAAAAATATAGATTGGCTCTGTGTAGAACCCGCGTGCAGAAACTACATGCCCTACATTGGTTTGCTGGTTCATACAAGGAATTAAGATTTCACACTAGGTAACGTAAGAAGCAATATCATGTTTGTAATTTTATATCATAAAACTGTATTGACAAAAAAAGCAATATTACAAATGTAAAAGTAGTTTGCATGGTATGTGTTGTTAATTATGACGTCTCAGGATTTATGACTTCACTGACGGATAAATTAATTTTATAGAGCCAGAACCACTTCCTGTGGCTGAGGGGCAAGATGGGGCTCAAGTACACAAAGAAGAAAAGAAGCAAGATGTGAATGATCCTAAGGATGAAGAAGGTGATAAAATGGAAGGTAAGTTGTTTTCATAATGGCTGAGGGCTGATGAACACCGCTAAAGCTCAACATTAAATTCAACTGATTGCTTTAATAGATTTAAACTACAACATTACATTTACATGTAGTCTTTTAACAGGCAGTGAATTATGTTTATAAGTATATTTTTGTACGTTTGATTGCAATGGTGTAAATATTTGACTGCTTTTTTCCGTTTTACTGAGAAAAATCTAAAGGAATGATGTATTCATCAAGCCTATGGCAATGTGCTAGTGTGTTTACATGCAAGAAATAAGCTGATAATAAAAATGACATAGTCCAAATTCTGTGCACTCCAGAGGCCCAATAAAAGGAACCCATTGAGTTTACATCACTATCAGTTATTTGATTTTTCTCAGATGCATGACCCTCTGTCCTGGAGCAATGGTAGCAGCTCTAATATGCTTATTCATTTTTTTTTTTTTTTTACATAAAACCCATGAACACCTAAAATGCATAGCTTTTGATTTTTCTCAGCGCATAAATGCCTTTATTAGGTTATATATTATTATGGTATATTGACACATTAGGCAGCAATAACATTAAAACTTCAAGAATCTGTTTTTTTGACAAGACCTAAACTGTGATGCCTAGATGATATCATGTGAGCATTTTTAAAATGACGAGGCTTTTAAGAATTAACAAAAAAGAAATGGTATAATAATTAGTATCCATGTTGTCCAACTACGACTCATCATAAAACTTAAATGTTTATTTAGAAACCATGTAAAAACACTTTTGTATTATGCAATGTCATGATTAATATTTGTGCCACAGCACAGTTGCTTATTTCTTTTTCTTGGCCTAAATTTTATTATGGCACTCTTAAGCCACTATTTGCTGTTTTCTTTTCTTTCTCTTTTGCTCCACTGCTCTATTGTGCCCTGGATTCCTGCTGCAGTAATTAAAAAGATTGTTGCAGGTATGAGTCTCTTTCTCAAGACTTCTCTTGTCTTTGCTTGTTATTTCCTTTTGACTTCTAACATGCTGTGTTTGACTGTAGCGCCTTTACACACCTGCTGCTCAAAACACCACTACCTGATCATATTCTTTGCTTCTAAAATGTATCTCTGTAGCTTGTTCCAAAAACTTACAATGGTTTTGATGAATTTAATCCTTTGTTACTTTTTATTTAACACCTTGTAAAATAGAACTTGATCATTTAACATTAGCTGGATAGATCATTTTGAATAGTTAGTTAGTTAAATCTGCTGTAGTCTGCTTATTTTCTTTTAATACTGTAAGTTGAAGATGTTTAATAAAGTAGAATGAGAAATATTTAGCTGAACACTACTTATATCTCACTGTTATGATGTAAACATAGAAGGGGTACTGGACCATGCTGTGCTGCTGCAGGTAATCAAAGAGCAGCAAGAACAGCAGAAGAGGCTCCTGGACCAGCAGGAAAAACTACTGGCGGTCATTGAGGAACAGCACAAAGAAATCCATCAAAAAAAAGAAGGCGAAGACGAGCCCAAAGGTTTGTCTAATTTTTTACTTACTCTTTAAGGCTCATCAGTCACAACAAATCTTTTCATGGTTTTTGTATTTATTCTTAATTTCTACAATATGCCCTTTTTTTTTTATTTGTTCCTTGTTCTTATTTTATTTATTAGAACAGCCAAACTTCTACCTATTTAAACTGACACACTTGCTTAGTATTGATTATAGTTGAACTTTTCTAATTTCCTTCAATCATTTCCTAAGCCACCTAGTCTGATTAGTCACACTAGGGTGCTTGACCCAAATCCAGATCTTATAGGAGGAAAGGTGGAAAACTCCATGAACGGGTTAAACGTCCATCGTTGAGGCAAACACAATCACACCAAGAGGCAATTTATTTAGCCAAGTTCATGTTCTAGCATGTTAGCATGCTCTTGGAGTGTCTGTAAAACTGAAGCTCCAGTAGGAAACCTGTTCACACATTGGAAAAACATGCCAATCACAAAGAAAGAGCTTTCTTAACTGTGTCTGGCATTTAAATTCAGGATCTTCATGCTGAGGTGACAAAACGTTCCAATGTACCAGTACCCACCTTCAAATTTAGATAAATAAATACATAAATGTTGAGTATTATAAGGCTTTCTTGAGGTATCGTGCTATTAGATTTGTCATGTCGCTAAGCTTTATGTACGCATTGTGTCTTGTAGAATGTAATAACCCATCTGTCTCATCTTTAGCTGATGGTGTAGCTGAAGTGGGCAACGAGGTGCAGCAAAATGAAGAAGTAAAGGTGAAAGCTTCAGAACATGACTCTGACCACAAATCTGTGGTAAATATTGCGAAAAGCAATTTACAACAAGAGGTGGTCCAGGATAATGTTCCAGAGAAAATAAATGTAATAGATGGGCAAGAAAATGGCATTCATTTGGATTTAGCAAAAGATAAAAAGCCAATGAATCCAAAGCAAGAAATGCAACCTCCACAAGCAGTTCACATTGATGCTGCAGAATTACCAGGATCTAGAGATGGAGATTCACAAAAAGAGCTTGGTGCAAAAGGGGTACCTTTACACATACATCAGCCTGAGCCTCTCAATAACAATCTTGAAAAGGAAGATGGACAGAAAAATGTGGAGCAGCTTCTGCCAGAAGATCTTGCCAAGGAAGAGTTGGAAGTTAAGCAGAGACTAGCTCAGTTAGAATTGGAGAAGGAGAAACTTGAAAAGGAGAAGCAAGAAAAGCTAGCACACGAGTTACAGCATGCTCACAATGAAATAAAGCATCCAGAGAAAGAGAAGCAACCAGAACTGGCAAACAAACAGAGGGAGATCTCTAATAATCTAATTGAAAAGGAGGAGGTGCACAATATGCAAGAGCAAAAAGAGAACTCTGTCCAGCTGCAGCATGTTATTAATGAGCCTGATGCTAATCAAAATAAAATTGATGTGAATGAAGAGGATGCACCTGAACGTCTGAAGAAAGGAGGTAGAGACTTGAAAGAAAATATTGCTCCTCCAGAGCAGGAGGTACCAAACAACAAACCTGACAGCAAAGATGGAGAGCTTGACCTGAAAAGGCGGCGCAGGGCTTCGGGGCCTGAGGATGGAGGAGTGCCTGGGCTGGAATCCTTGCTGGAACTAGGGGGCTCAGACCTTCATGCAGCATTGGAGGGTCAATTGGTTGGAGCTGTGGTTTATTCCCGGAAGATTAAACAGACTCAAAACAGCCAAACAGAAGAAAAATCCCACTGAGCTCAGATTTTAAACATCACCTCTCCTAGAAACACAAGTTGATTGTATGATCCAAAATAATTAGGCCAGTAAATAAGTGTCTACCAGAACTTAAATGTTCACCTTAAAACAAACTGAATTCATCGGTAAGCAATGGTGGAGATTACCTCATTAGTGAGCATAGCTTTGCGTGTGCGGGTTCGTGTGAGTGGGTTTTTTATTTTATTTTATTTTTATTTTTTTTTTATAAATATAGTAAATGATGACATTTTGTGGCAAGATCATCAAAAAGAAAAATAATCCCTCAATTAAGAACCTTGTTGTACAAGTTTAATGACCTAATGGAGATTAACTATTCAGAGAAATGGGAATTTATTGCAAAAGTTTTTCTCAACCCTGAAATTCTATTACTTGTGATTTAATGATGATATTTATTGCAACCAATTCATGGCTATTTCTGATGGAGGGAAAAGTTGAATTGATGTCAGTTTTTCTTGTGTTAGACAATTTAGTCAACCATTGTATAAACTTTTCTCAACTAGTAAGTCCACTTATTTCCTTTGCTATTTCTGAATCAAATGCATATCCGTTTAATAATAACACTTTGCCAAAAAAAAGTGTCCTGATTTTCAGTGTGCTGTTATAGCATGTCACTCTTAATACATACCAGGTTTTTGTTTTACATTTAATCGTACTTGTGCTGCTTGGGTACAATAATGGTGCGTTTTTGTAAAGCTGAAATGAAGACGACCAGCAAAATATCATCCTTTTAGGTAGTTGGTCACATTAACCACCGATAAACAACAACAAAAAACATCTGTCCTCAACAAGTCCATTGATAAAGATGCAGGCAGGTTTGGAAGAGAATTATGTAACTAAATATCCTGGCTTTCAAATTCTAATGTTGCTGAAATAAAGTAAAAATTTCAATAATCATTTGCAAGTTCTAAACTCTACGTATGTATTGTATGGTCTAAACTTTAAGGATTAAAGTGCATTATTACTATTATTAATACTCAATAAGGGTTCTTAAGGTTCTTAAGACCATCAACCAATGATCATGCACATTAAATGACCTCACAACCTGTTGCCACAATTGTCTTTGGATTGTTGTAACATTTACCTTGATGCTACACTGAACCAAGGGCTCTAGCCTGAATTTAAAAATGAGTAGTGCTGTCCATACACTTGGCCATACTGTGTATTTGCTTAATTTATATATGGCAATTGTATACTGTATTTAATTTATTAATGATTTAATATTTTCTTTAAATTAACATTTCTAGAGGACTACTCAGTTATAGAAGTTTTTCAACTGAAAAATATTTTGGCGTTTTAATTAAAATACAAATACAAAGAAAAATCAGTGGCTTGGTTATAGGGTTTTATTTTTTTACCTCATTACCTTATGCGTTCTGTTAGTGTGCCGTATTGTTTGCTTCATAGTAGAGTATACTCTTTACTTGGGTTCCTATTCATTCTGTTAGGATGCTTAAGATAAGTCTTTACCTTTTAAACATATAAACTGAGGTCAAAATGTCATATTCATCCCATGTTTTCGGTTTTTACTTGTTTAGGACATGTAAATACAAATCCACATGCTATTTTATAAAGTACACTTCTTGTTTTTAAGCATCCTCAAGTTTTAGTTCCACTTACCATTCAAATACATTTTGTAGTTTTACAAATACAGATGAGTTTTTCTGCTTTTCTAAATAGACTGGTTTTAGTGATCGAGGCCACAGTGGTGAATGATGGCCAGCACTGCAGTGACTGATGTGGTGTGACTAATTTCTTGATTTCAACAGAGATAAAATCTTTTTTGTTGTTTAACTGTTTGTTGATCCTTCATCTGTGTTTAAAAATTTCCAATAACACTGCTGTGTCCAATCTACTCATTCCAGAGCTGCACACTACCACATCAGTCATGTCTGTGTCACTGCAGCACAGTTAACTATGTTAACACAGGTGGTCCTGTGGTTTTATTAATCATTAGATAATTGGGCAAAAAAAGTGTGTTTAAAAAAAAACAAAAACAAAAAAACATGTATTTCCTTCTGTATAACTTTATATAACTAAAAAAATGCATCTGTATGGTAAGCAGTACTTATAAAGTGCAGCAGTAATTGCAGAATCAAGGTAGTGTACCTAATAACACAGCTCATTGGCTAATGCATTCCTTATTGGATTTTGAGCAATATGACCAAGGGTGCTAGCCCACACAGACCGCTTTGACCATATAGAAAAAACAATGTTTCCATATAGTAATGTGCTGTTTTTAATACATACTGTTGTGTATGTCCATTTTAATTCCCCTTGTGTTACATTATTTGGTTT
>JAOUQT010028920.1:0-11505 GCA_025769995.1 Xyliphius kryptos
AACTGAAAACATGTTTTATATTCTAGTGTCTTAAAAATAGCCACCCTTTGCTCTGATTACTGCTTTGCACACTGTTGGCATTCTAATTAACTATACTAATTAACCCTTATAGGCACAACTAAAAACCATTTCAGGTGACTACCTCTTGAGGCTCATTGAGAGAATGGCAACCGTGTGCAAAGCAGTAATCAGAGCAAAGGGTCGCTATTTTGAAGAAACTAGAATATAAACATTTTCCTTTTTTGTTAAGGACATAACTCCTCATGTGTCCATTCATAGTTCTGATGCCACCAGTGAGAATCTACAATGTAAAAGGTTGTGAAACCGTTTACCTTTTAAGTTTGCTGACCCTTTTTGTGGAACTCAGGTTAAAATCAGGTTAAGAATGTACAGTAATTTGTTATACACATCGATTATTTCTACAATCAACACTCAATGATGGAAGGTTTCACTGTAGTTTTAAGTTTGAAAAAGTGCACTATGACAGCTGACCTGTAAATATAATGTACACATGTACACATGCATGTATATATACTGTATATATAAATATAGAGGTAAATGATCTTCAAGAGCAGATGATTTATGAATCCATAATTAAATGCTACATTTAATTTAGCAAAGGAGTAATTTTAATGCTGTCACGACATATATAACTATCTTGACCTCGTTGTGTTGCCCTAATAGTAGAAAACTCTGAGAAACGTGTGCTCTGTGCTCTCATATCAGAGTGTGATCCTTTGGGAAAGCACATGGGAAACCAATCTCGCAGCATTCTGATAACTGAATTCCTGAATTTTTGACCAACAAAAGCGTAGATAATGGGATTAAGGCAGCAGTGACTGAATGCCAGTGTTTCAGCCCACTGCATTGCATTAAATAGGTGCTGTAAATTCCAGAACCCCCATTTTTCTTGCAGGTAGTGCATGAAGATGACAATGTTGTAGGGCGTCCAGAAGATGAAGAAAATAATGACAATGGACAGAATGAGCTTGACGGCCTTGTGCTTTTTCTTCGATTTCATCGACTTCAAGATGGGAATGATGTGTGAATAGCAGAACACCATTACAGACAGTGGAAGGACCCAACCGAGGATGTTCATCTGAATGTAAGAGAACTGCCTCCAAGTGCTGGTTTTTTCTTCATTGCATTGTTGCAATGTCTCATTATTCACCTGCATAGAAATAATGGTTGGAAAAGATGCTCCCAAGCTAAGGGTCCACATAAGCAACACCAGGGCAAAACCAGCTCTACAAGACCAGTGCTTGGAGGAGAGAGAGCTTTGAACATGGACAATAGTAACATAACGGTCTATTGTCATGAGGACCATAAAAAAGATCCCTCCATAGAAGCCCATCTCGAACAGCACGGTCACTATGTGGCACATACATTTCCCAAAGGGCCAGGAATCAATGTTGTAATAGTGAGCCCAAAAAGGCAGAGAGAAGAGAAAGAGCAGGTCCGAAACCGCCAGATTTAGCAGGCACATGGTTATCATTTTGAACTTTTTATAGTGCTTGACCAGGACACACACCAGCAGCCCATTGCTGATAAATCCAACGATGAAGATGATGCTGTAGAGGATAACAATGAAGTTTTTGCTGGAGGAGCTCAGATCAACAGACCGGGGTTTAGTATCGTTATCTGTAAAAGAGGATTGTTTTGAGCTGCATGTTGAATATTAAAGCTTATTTTAAAGTGTAACGTGACATGCATTCAAAACTATGAGAAAGATGAAACATTAAACATGCAATACAAACTAATAACCCTAATAATTATCATTGATTAACAAATTTATTAAATAACAAAGAAAATATTTATGGTGTTTTCATTACATTGTGAAATATTAACATTTTTATGAGTTGGTGAGAGCAACACACTTAAGTCATATTTTGAACTGAATTCATCTGGACTGAATATTAAAAAAAGCTTTTATCTACCTTTATCTAACTTCTAAGCTCTTAAGTGTTTAAAGAGCGTTAAACACGACATCAGAATGTAGATCCAAGTATAACAGCTAAACCTGCTCAACAAGAAAGACTGATACTTACTTTTTGAATTGTTCATGTCTAGTTAACGGTGATGATCAGGTTGTAAAGTGGAGGATGAAGTGGAGGGCTGTCCTGTCAAACCCAGAGGAGGAAATGTATTTCAGTAAGAACTTCCAGTGCTAATATGCAAAAAAATCTGTATCTGATATGGAAAGGACCTAAAATTATCCCAGCACACAAAGGAAGCTTTTACCTGCAGAGATGAAACACTGAACACAGTCGATCGAAAGCTGCGTTGAATCAGTCACCCAACTGTTTAATTATAGTTATATGTAAAGTGATGTTCCATGTGAACATCCTGTTTCTTCATCAAATGTCTATAACAACTGGGTTTTTACTGGAACATGTTTAAATTCACTAAAACATAAGTTTTAATTTATTACAAAGAATTTTTTTATTTTAATAATTTTTTTAAATCAACGCCTGCTGATAGTTAACCTTAACATAGGCAATTGCGGCGGCATAGTGGTTAGCACCTCCGCCTCTCAGTGCTGGGGATCCAGGTTCCGACCCCAATCTTGAGGGAGTTTCCATGTTTTCCATGTTTCTCCCCGTGTCCCCGTGAGTTTTCTCCTCTTTCCTTTTACAGTCCAAAAAACATTGAAACATGGATGAATTTGGTACTTTAGTGTGTGAGCGACTGAGTCAGTGTACCCTGCGATGGATTGGCACTTTGTCCTGGGTGTATCTGCCCAGCGCCTGAAATGTTCTGCCCTGAAAGGTGACTTAAAGGTTCCATCAATGCAACTGTTTATGTACAGGAATATGTAAAGTGATGTTCTATATGGACATTCTGTTTCTTCACCAAATGTCCATAACAGCTGGATGTTTTTTGGAAATGTGGAAAACACAAAGTTTTTTTTATTCCAAAGATTTTCAAACTTCTAAGTGAGGTTAAGGTCATAGTTCATACTTATTATTATTATTATTTATTATTATTATTTGAAATGAACTCCTGCTGACAGTAAATCCGGATGCAGGCAGTCAATGGTATGTCTTAAAACTAGTACAAATCATTTTTAATACAGGGCAGCATCCTCATCTCAAATTCTGATCCGGACGGAGATTTCAGGTTTCCTTCGTGTCCACATGGGATTTCTCTGGGTTCGCCGGTTTCTTTCCACAGTCTAAAAATGTGTATTCAATGCGAGCTGGTTGCTCTAATTTGCCACGTTACTGTGTGCCCAGAAATGTATTGGCACTCTGTCCTGGATGTATCTGCCCAGCGCCTGAAACATTCTGTCCTGCAAGGTGACTTATAGGTTCCATCAATGCAACTGTTTATTTACAGGAATATGTGACAGGAATATGTGACATTACATGGGAACATCCTGTTTCTTCACCTGATGTCCACGACAGCTGGGTTTCTACGGAAATGTGTCTAACTTTAAGGATAAAATAAGTCTGAGTGTTAGAATTAAAAGAATTAAAAAGTTCCCAGTGAGGTTAAGGTCAAAGTTTATACAGATTATTAATATTATTTGAAATGAACTCCTGCTGACAGTAAATCTGGATGCAGTCAGTCGATGGTATTTCCAAAAAAAATAATATAAATAATGTTGTTCAGTGTGGTATGGGTTTTGTGGGTTTTCTTCGATTTCCTTTCACAGTCCAAAAACATGGATTCAAATTCAATCAGCTGCTCTAATTTGCCTATATATAGTTTGTGTGCGTGTGGAAGGGGGTGCTCTGAGGGGGGGGCCCCCCCCCCCCCCCCCCCCCAAGATAATAGGATGTGATGTTAGTCCGTATAAACAAAAAAACAATTCAACGACGAAGGTGACGTATACGTTCCATTAAACCGTCGTACGAAGAAGGCGGTCTTAAATAACCCGAAAAATAAAACGTGACACAAACCACACATGGCATGAATTAACCAGGCTAGTGACCAATTAACCCAAATTAAACAAAACCACCAACAAAAACATGCACAGAATGTTGCATCAGACAAACCAGCACACACCTTCTAACCATTCAATTTAGGAATGTTATTCTGTCCCACTGACACAGCTGTGTGAAATCAAGCACCTAGCGTAGCTTTTTAGACTTGCGTAGCTTTTTTGTGTCTTGTACAACAGTAGTTCAGATTTACACAGATGCATTTTTAAAAATGTGGTCGAACCCAAAATCCTAAAACATTAAACACTTAATTCTTGGCATAACAAATAATGATCAAATGTCCAAAATTTCTTGGGAAGTAATAGAATATGCTGGGATCCTCAGCCACCTGTTTGTTCATTACTGCCGCAGTGAACTGTGAAGGAAACACCCTGTAGACACGGAAGTTCAGTTCCATTGTATTTTAACTTGCAAAAGTGAAATTATAACATGACTGAAGCAACACCTTCTGCTTCATCTGCAGGTTTAACCACAAAGAAAAAAGCAGGGACAGGCACCTGTACTATAGTTTCTGTTCCTCATTCTCTTACTAAAGTCTGGACCATAAAACTTAATGCGCTGGAATTTTGGTTTGATCTCTTTTTTATTTCTTGTAATTGCAGGTCAGAGTTACACGTGTGATGAGTGTCACCTGGACCTTCAGGACTTTCTGGTTTTTCAGAATAGATGTGTAGATGTAAAAATCTGTGTATGAAATTAAGATATAGACTAAAACCTTTCAAAATGGAGAATAAGTGCTGGTGGAGAAAGACTGGTGCCAAATAAATGCTCTGCACCCTTTAGTGTTTTTCTACGGTATTGGCTGCTTTCCTGCTTCGTTGTGAGCTTTTTCCGTATCTTCAGTGTCTGATCTCACAAACGCTCTAATGGATGAATGCTCACAAATTCCCAATAACACTCTCAAACCAGTGAAAGCTCTAATGGCACTGGAAGGGGTGTGGAAGTCTATCAATTCTAATTGATCCGGGGTGCGGCATCAAGACTGTGCCCTTAGTCTAACCATCAAGATATTTGGATGAAAACTCTGCAAAATGACCTCATGTGATTTCAGTGCATCAGCTCAGATCATAGAAATTTTTACAGCTGTAATGTCTAATCGTCCTTATAGACTTTTGTCCATACAGTCTGTATGCAGCGTTAATCTCACCGTAAGGTTCCCATGGTCACCAGAAGGTCCAGTAAGTAGATTGTACCCTGGCTAAAAGAACCTTACTCCTGTATTACCCCTCGTTCTGTGCCATGTGTGAGAAAGTGGTCCATTCTCAACATGTTTTTTTCTGAAGAATTAATGTTCCGCAAGCATAACACACCCAGATTCTAAAGTAAGACTAAAGCATTTGTGCCTCAGAATAAAACCTTCTTTACAGAAACTAATGCAAAATTAAATCACCAAGTTTATAGAATGGAAACCAAACCCTGCGGACGTGTCGGAGCCTGGTTGTCCTTCTTGAGTTATTTATCAAATAAATGCCTGAATATTGGAAAGGTTCAGTTTATTCACATTTAAAAGCCTTTAAAGGTCTGTTAACACTTGTCACTTTACCTGTAGAATGTTAAATCCTTGCTGCTTTCGAAGCTGCTACTCCAGTTGTTGTGATTCCCTCCATTACAAAACAGTACAAAGAGAGGATTTAAGAAATGCAGACAGAGCCTTAAGGGTGTGGTCTTTCACATTGGAAACACCTCTGCCTTCCCATGTTTATCACGTCATATAACAGAAACGCCTCAATGTCTGTAGTTAACAAAAGAATACATTAATAAATCACTATTATATTATGTTTAACATTTTGTTTTTCCACTTATTATCCAATAAATCAGCTCCACTGATCATATAGATAGAGTTTGTAGTTTTACAGTGTTTAGGGTGGTGTTGAACTTTGTCACTACTGGACTCAGAACCATCACCAAACAGCCATCTGTGATCACTGAGAAAGGTTTAGAGGACAAAACTCAAACTGTGCAGCGACAGATGACCTTCTGTCTCTTATTCTACATCTACAAGGTGGATCAAAAAGGTGTATAATAGAGCAGGGGTTCTGAACTGATCTCAGCCTAGAACCCACATTTTTCCATGGTCATTCATTTTGCAAAAACACATTTTAAACAAGTAAATTTAAGAGCAATTATTTTAAGAAACCTTTCCTTGTTGAACCAAAATCCACATTTCAATACTTTGGGTTAGATTTGCGTTTTGCCTTTTTGCTTCTGAACACCACAAAATTAAAGAGTGGTTACCATAGCAACAAGAATGCTGCAGTCTTTGGTGCATTGCCTCTTTCCACGATAAAAGAAGAGTACAAAATTAACTGAGCATATTTTTTTATCAATTTACTGTGAAATCTCAGACTATAAAAAACACAGTCGTGTTTAATACTAAAAACAGAACAAATGAATTACATGTACAGTATACAGTATTTTATATCTTTTGGATCCAAATTAATCATAAATTTGACATATTTTCTTATGTATTATAGACATTTGCAGGAGAGGTGCAGACAAGAGAGCACTACAGAGAGTGACAACACGGCCCAGAAAATCACTGGCTGCCCACTGCCTAGATTGAAGGACTTTGCAGGGCAGGGACTAGCAGACATAGCACGGACTTATCCCACCCCTGACATCCTCTGTTCAAACAGCTGCCTTTAGGAAAACAATTCCAGTCAGTCACATTGAGGGGGAAAATGATAATAAAAAAGGTTTTATCCCAGCGCTGTAAGGGAACAGGGATTGTTTTTTGTGTTGTCTATGTACTGTATATTTATTGTATGCATAAGTACCTTAGGATTGCTGTTCAATCTTGTTGCACACAGTGCAATGACAATAAAGGCTTCTTATCTCATCTTCAATTTCTTTTTTTAAGAACATTAATGCTTTTTGCGATGATAATTATTGTGGATTTCAGCGATATTAATGTCGCAGGGTCGCTCTCGTATTTTTTAATTATTTGCTTGATCGTCTTTCAGCACTTTTTCTTTGATGAGCCGCTGGATCTTGAATCTTTTTGGTCATATATGAAGCTAAAGGTTAAGCGTTAACTTTATTTTCACTTATCAAATGAAACTTGATGTCACCTGATCACGCTGATTTAATCCGAAACAATCGGCAAAAACGGAGGATTTACTGTATTTATTTTAGCAAGATAACCTACCATTTGAGAAACCCTGTAATAGAGCGAACAATAAGTGGATACAAGGTTTAAACTCCTGCAACATGGTTGAATCTGAATTTCAGAAGTGGTTCTTATTTTTTTGGAACACTAACATTGCCCAGAACGAATTTGACATGGGGTACCAACAAGTAGTGCCTCAGTTTTACCACTATTGAACTGATGAAAATTGCTGCTCATCCATGCTTATATATCCTTAAAACATCTGGTAATATGTGACAGGGCTGCAGGTGAGCTTGGTGTAGTTTTAAAGTAAAGTATCGTCCGCATAGCAATGAAAGGACAGCCCATGTTAACTGATAATTTGTCCAAGGGGTAACATAAATAGTAAAAAGAATTGGGCCAAGAACTGACCCATGTGGAACACCACACATGACAGGAAGTTGCCTGGACTTACAACCACCTAGCACAACATATACAGTCCTGTCAGCAAGGTAGGACTGGAACCACTGCAGTTCCTATGGTGTTATGGAGGCGATCCTGTAGGATGGAATGATCCACTGTGTCAAAAGCCGCTGTTAAGTCCAGAAGAAAAAACAGGGACGGTGACCCTGCATCAGCTGACATTAGTAGGTAATTTGTTACCCTAAATAAGCAGCAGTTTCAGTGCTGTGCGCTGGACGAAAGCTAGATTGAAACTTCTCAAACATGTTGTTTAATTTGAGATGGTTCTGAAGTTGAACAAATACCTTTTCTAGGACATTTAACAAAAAAGGAAGGTTGTTTGCAAGCACTTCTGGGTCTAGTGAAGGCTTCTTAAGGGTGGGATGAAACAACAGCTGTTTTAAGGGAAGATGTGATATGGCCAGTCTGCAATGAGAGATTCACAAACTGAGTGATGACTGGACTCACATTCGGAATGAGTAATTTGAGGCGAGCTGTTGGCATTTGGTCCAATATGCAAGTAGATGGTCTCATTCCTTGCAAAATACCCTCAATACACTGCTTCGAAACTACATTAAAGGATTGAAGGAATTGCACACTCTTTGGTGAAATGCCGATAACAACGGCAGACGGAGGAAGAAGACCAGACATTGAAGACTGGATATTTTTTCCTTTGGATCTAAAAAAATCAATGAAATTGTTGCATCACTGTTTAGTGGCTTCAACGAGAGAGGATAACTGTGGTTTCAAAAGATGAGTTCAAAAATCTGCTTTGAGCTTCCACTGTTAGAATTGACCTGCACTGAATAGAATTTACCGCGTGCCTCCTTCAACAGTTTCAGAAAAGCCCTTTGATAATCACGGAAGGCAGGTTTGTAGACAGTAAGCCTAGACTTCCTAAAATGACGTTTCAGGGAACAGCCAGCCATTTTTAATCTACGGAGTTCTGGTGTGTACCGGGGAGCAGATCTTTCAAAACCGACTTCCTGTGTCTTAATAGGAGCATGGAGGTCAAAAACACTGTACATAGAAGCATTATAATGTTCCACCAGTTCATCTGCTGTAATGCAAACTTGGTGAACAGTTTGCTGGAGATCCGCAGCCATAGAAATGTGATCAATGTGCTTCCAATTTCGGAAATGTATTTGATGCTTTGGTCTAATATTAGGTAATCAAAAGGGACTATATAGCCTCTTGTGCCTCCAAAACTGTTATGGAGGAGGAACAACCTATCAAATCCAGACAGCAAAAGTTAACAAATAATAAAAAGGTAATAAAATCTTCCTGAGTGAAAGACTACCTATTCAGATGCATAGAGGCTAGTTTAGTAATCTGCAAAAAATTGGTTATTAGCTTTGTATCAAGTACATCACAAGAGGGAGACTTCCCTTTAGAAATCAATCTGAAAGCCCTTATTGATCTAGCCTGCTAAGCGATAAACCTCTCAGCCCTATCAACCTGTTCGTGGATACAGTGTATCACAATAGTGAGTACATCCCTCATATTTATTCAGATATTTAATATCTTTTCATGGGACAACACTGACAAAATGACACCTTGACACAATAAAAAGTAGTCTGTATGCAGCTGATATAATTCTTCCCTGAAAAAAAACACAATATATAACCATTAATGTCTAAACCATCGGACACAAAAATGAGTAAACCCCTTAGTAAAGTTCCTGAAGTGTCAATATTTTGTGTGGCCATTATTATTTTCCATAACTACCCTTAACTCTTCTGGGAATTCAGTTTACCAGAGCTTCACAAATTGCCACAGCAACGCTTTTCCATACCTCTATTACGAAACCACTGAGCTGGCGAATATTTGAGGCCCCAAAGATGTTCTATTGTGTTTAGGTCTGGAGAAATGTTTGGCCAGTCCATCACCTTTAACCTCAGCCTCCTATAATAAAGCAGTGGTCATCTTAGAGGTGTGTTTGGGGTCATTATCATGCTGGAACACTGCTGTGCGACCCAGTTTCCGAAGGGAGGGGATCATGTTCTGCTCTGCATTTCACAGTACATGATGGAGTTTATGTGTCCCTCAATAAAATATAACTCCGCAATACCTGCTGCACTCATGCAGCCCCAGACCATGGCATTCCCACCACCATGCTTGTAGAATGTGGCATGACAGACTTATCTTTGTACTTCTCACCTGATTGCCGCCACACATGCTTGAGACCATCTAAACCAAACAAACTCATCTTGGTGTCATCAGACCATAGGACATGTTTCCAGTAATCCAGATCCTTTGTTGACATGTCCTCTGCAAACTGTTTGCGGGCTTCAGAAAAGGCTTCCTTCTGGGATGACAGCCATGCTAACCAATTTGATGTAGTGTGCGGCATATGGACTGAGCACTGACAGGCTGACCCCCCACCTATTCAATCTCTGCAACAATGCTGACAGTGCAATGCCTATCTTTCAAAGACAGCATTTGGATGAGACGCTGAGCATGTGCACTCAGATTCTTTGGAAAACGCGAGGTCTGTTCTGTGTGGACCCTGCTCTGTGAAAACACTGAATGATCTTGGCCACTGTGCTGCAGCTCAGTTTTACGATATCTTCTTCTAGCCTTGGCCATCTTCATGTAGTTCTTTCCCATGAGGTGCCAGGTTGGAACTTTCAGTGACCAGTATAAGAGAGTGTGAGAGCTGTACTACAAAATTGAACACACCTGCTCCCTATGCACACCTGAGACCTAATAACTCTAACGGTGTCACATGATATTTTGGAGGGAAATGACAAGCCGTACTCAATATGGACATTTAGGGGTGTAGTCTCTTTGAGGTGTACTCACATTTGCTGCTGGTGGTTTATACATTAATGAATGTAAATTGAGTTATTTTGAGGGAAGAATAAATTTACACTGTTATATAAGCTTCACATAGACTACTTTTCATTGTGTCAAAGTGTCATTTTTCATTTTGTCTCATGGCAAGATATACTTAAATATCTGCATAAATGTGAGGGGTGTACTCCCTATTGTGATACACTGTATGTGATTTCAAAAGTCTTAGTTGTGTTTCAACCTTATTGTTGAAACCCTATATGTTTTATTAAATTTAAAAAAAATAGCAATAACAATAGCAATATTTAACATAACAATATTTAACAATACAACAGTGCAGACATTGAGAAAAGTCATGTAACATCATACATTTGGTTTATTTTACTATGTAATAAAACTCTTCATTTAAACTGCTTATTAAAACTGTAATTAAATGCTTTGTTCAGATGGACATCCAAAATAATACATACTGTTTACGCAGGACACAGGCGACAGACTCCAATGCTAAAATCATTTCAGCAGTAGTGTCCAAACTTTTGCAAGGAGGGCCAGATTTGATAAAGTGAAGATGTCCGGGGCCAATTGTTTCTCATGACATTTGTTGACCACAAAAGTTAGACGAAAATCTAACTATTTTTATTGTCACAATTGCCTATATATTTAAAATGGCAGTCTAACTGAATATAAGCCACTCAGGGGTGAACTACTCTTAAGACAAAATTCTTTCATATCTGGAGATAACATTAAGCAAACTGTATAATATACAGTTGGTAGTGGTAGCTCAGTGGTTAGGGTGTTGGACTAGCAATCAGAAGGTTGGAGGTTCAAATCCCAGGTCCACTGAAGTTACCAATGTGGCTCCTTGAGCAAGACCCTTAACCCTTATTGCTCCAGGGTCCTGTTTCAACCCTGTGTTCTGACCTCAACCAAGTTGAGATATTTGTGAGTCGCTTTGGATAAAAGTGTCTGATAAATAACTAAATGTAAATGTAATGTAATGTAAATGTAATATACCTTAAATTTAGGCAGTCTAAGACAGATATTTTGAGTGTTTTAAAATCAACACTAAACTGTGGAAGTAAGTGAGAGATGTGATTTTCGGTTAAAGATAGATATTTTCGGGAAACCTTAATTGAATTCTGTCAGATTCTGTTATATTTTAACTTGCATGTTTAAGGAAACATGTTTTCTAAGGTTATCTATCTATCTATC
>JAOUQT010028931.1:0-11505 GCA_025769995.1 Xyliphius kryptos
ACGTCTCGGGCGCTGGGCAGATACACCCAGGACAGGGCGCCAATCCATCGCTGGGTACACACTCACTCACACAGTCATACACACATACACACACTTTACAGGGCAATTTAGAGCATTCAATTTACCTTCATGTTTTAGGAATGTGGGAGGAAACCGGGGAACCCGGAAAAAACCCACAAAGACATGGGGAGAACATGCCAACTCCACCCAGATAGGGAATCGAACCGGGAATCCCCAGCGCTGAGACACGAATGTGCTAAGCACTAAGCCCCTGTGCCCAAAATGAATACAGTTATATTTATTCTAATCAATACTGTAATATTTACAATAACAATATTAAGAAAAGGTGATAAAGCAGAGAATAAAGGCTGAATGTTTTTTCACACCCCCCACTGCCCCAATCCACCCAACCCTACCCCCTGTGGTGAGTGTAATGACACACATCCAAATGAGACAGCAAATTCAAATTGTACTATTAGAAATATCAATAAAGTTTCAAGGAAGTGAGAGAGCTGAGTCCCCGGGCTTCTAACAGTGAAAGTAACGTCACAACACTGTTTACAGAACGTTATCACAACATCATGCGCAGCGCAGCTCAACGCCACCACAGTGTTTACTTTAAATAACACCAGGTTTCTTTAATGATGTAAATGCTGCACACTGTTCAGTCTGAGTTTAAATACAGAGGATTTAGTGAAGAACAGAATGTTTCGTACCGATGTAGACCACGTCCACCTCCACCGGATCGGAGACGCTGCTACCCACGGCGTTGGTGGCCACCACAGTGATGTTATAGGTCACCCACAGTGTTGTCTCGTTTTTATTAAAAAAACACGAGTTGGGGCCGGCTGTTTTATAATCCGAGCATTGGAACACCGTCTCGGACCTGCATGCGGGACAGAGACAGAGCAAAGATGTCAACTCTCTAACACCACAATCTGTTACTACAGTAACAATTATGATGCTGTACTGGTTCAGTCAGTCATTTTGATAATTATGGTCCGTTATTCTCTTATTAACATTCATATTTCACCACCAGCTGCAGTGCTGGTTATTTAGTGAGCACGTAGAGCTGTGGGTTTGGGAAAGAGGCGCCAGAGTGCCAGAGACAAAGCACCTGAAATGGTATGTTTAACTTACAGAGCATTAACATATCAGTTATTTTATATATTTGACTATAAATAAGTTATATTAATGTGTTGATCCTGTTTCTGACAGACACATGTACTATTACAGATATCCAGCAGATCTGATAGATATTTATTGATTATATATTATTATATTACTCTACAGAATGCTTTAAGTGAGACTGCTTTTTATTACCCCTCCAAACGGTAGTATAGTCTGTAGGTGGTGTGAATCCCTCCATCGTCACCAGGTTCCCACCAGCAGGTAAAGGTCTCCTTCTCAGGAGAGCGACAGTTCGTGAGCCGAGGTTTACCAGGTTCTTTCACCTCTAAAGCACAGGAACAAAACAGAACAGGATGAATGTAAGAAAAGAACAAATAAAACAAAAAAGAATCATTAAGATGTGAAGGCAGAAACAGCAGATTATCATTACCAGCTGCTTCAGACCAGAAGAGGATGATGATGAAGAGGATGATCATAAATTGAATCAGGTCAAACTTCATGTTGCACCAGGGGTCCTGCAAAAACAACCAGACACGATGATCTCAGAACAGGCGTCATGTGAGACCCAATGATCTCAAATCTCAGATCAGGCCGTGTGTTAGACTCAGTCCACTGACAGCACGAATACAAACACCTGATAAACTCAGTTAAGTGGCAACTTTATTAGGAACCTTTGTACAGAACTCATCACAGTGTTTCATGATGGTTCATTCATGTTTTTTTTTTTACATTCAATCATTTATTATCTTCCGCTTGATCTTCCGTTCTTGTCACGGAGGGGATTCCCCATGTCCATCCAGGGGAGAACGTCTCGGGTGTTGAGCAGATACACCCAGGACAGGACGCCAATACATCGCTGGGCATCGCTGTCCTTTGACCAATCGGATGAAGAAGCATTCAGACCAAAGCTTTTGGTCAAAAAAATAATCGGTTAGAACATTCCTCAGTAAGTACTGCTGAGTTTATAGGCCAGGAGCTTCTGCTTTACGATGACATACAACTCAGTTTTACTGTGTGACTGACGAAGCTTTTACACGGATCTGTTCAATTCATGGAACTGGGCAACATATTGAACTTTGGAACATTTTGTGTGTGTATCTTGAGTTTAATGTGTTATACTTGTTGACCCTCATTACCACTACATGAGTGACTGCATGTCTGTGAGAATTAAGTTTATGATGGTATGGTTCCTGTCAGCTGTACAGGGAAAACCCAACAGGGTTCTGGGAACTATTATCTGTACTATTCATCTTCATCTCACCTGCAGCTGTGGTTCTAAAATAACACAGAATCAGGTCTCTATTTTAGGCTTTGAATTATATATGTCGTGGTTCTGGTTCCATGTGGTGGGGTTTTGGTTCTACTTGATGTGGTTATGTTTCTACATGGAATGGTTCCAGTTCTACATGTCGTGGTTGTAGTTCAATGTGGTGTGGTTCCAGTTCCACGTGGCATGGTTCTGGTTCTACGTGGTATGATTCTGGTTCTACTTGATGTGGTTATGGTTCTATAGATGTTGTTCTAGTTCTACGTGGTGTGGTTCTGATTGTACAGATCAGAACCACACCACACCACATATCCATGGTGTGTTTTTGGTTCAACGTGGTGTGGTCCTGGTCTTACTTTACAGTATGTGGTTCTAGTTCTATGTGGTGTGATTCTGGTTTTACTTGATATGGTTCTGGTTTAATGTGGTGTAGTTCTGGTTCTACGTGTAGTTGTTCTGCTTTAATGAGATTATTCAGTGTATTGATTGTGTATCGTATAAGTGTATTTATTGATTTGATACTTTACTCTGGAAAAGGAGTTTTCAGACCCGATCTGAGGATGAGGAGGCTGATCCTCTACAGATCTTTAAGGTTGTGGCATTATGTTCCTGCTGATGCTTTGGTTTCAGGAGCCTCAGTGAGAGCTGATTACGGCATTAGAGGATTTACTGCTTATAGCCGGGTTACATAAAGCAGAATTAAATAAGCTCCTGATCCCCCGTCAGTGTTCACTGATCACTCAAGGCTCCAATTCACTCTCACTATCCCTCATACGAAATCCACGTTCTGTTTGTAGAACACTGACTAAAGTTAAAACATAAGAACTACTGGAACAGGTTACTTTCTTATTCACTACATTATCAGTAATCAAACATCTAGTGATAGGATTCAAATCGGACCAATCTAAAGCGGTCAGGTCCCCCTCCTCCTACTGTTTTATTGTTGTTATTTTATAGATGCACTAAACAGACTGTGAAACTGCATCTGAAACGAACCCCAAAGATAACATCAGCCTGGAGGAGCCACGCGCTGATCCACAGAAAACTCACTCCACTGGTTTCCTCCTCCACCTGTCTGCTGAAGTTCATCTGAACCACTGCTGCCTCTGGCCCTCCACTCAGTAAATGCATCTTTTTTCTCCAGTCACCCACCCATTTGTCCATTCACTCCATCCCTCATCCACTTATCTGTAAGGCTCTCTGTCTTTCTCTCCATGTTTAATAATATATCCGTGTTATCACCTCACACAGGTAAAGTTACAGCACAGGTGAGTCTTTACCAATCAAATTACAGCTTCAACACCTGCAGGTGAAATGTTACACTCACACTTCACACCTCCTGCACATGAACATAGCATCCACAACCAACACTGCTGCAGACACAACATCAAGAACTACAACTACAGTCATATTCACAGTCATACAGTGTCCAAAGAACTTGAACTACTGTCATATCCAAAGAACTACAACTGAGGTCATACAGTAACCAAAGCACTACAACTACAATCATACACCAACCACATTTATCATTTAGGTCTCAGATTCCTTGATGTTCATTATTATTGATTTATGTGTATTAGTTCATGTGGTTATTTACTTGTTTACAGTTGGTATTATTAATATTATTATTAATTTATATTTGATTCGATCAGGTTTGGTGCTTTGGTTCATGTTAATGTTCTGATTTTTACAGCTATTTCATTTGTGTATATGTTTAGTTCCGGATGACGTCAGACGTCAGACATTAATACAGATGCAGTGTAAACGTGCAGGTGGACAGGTTTAATCTAATCACATGCTATACTTAAACCCATTTTTAAAAAAGGGATTGTTGAACATTAGAAGGCTCTTCCCTGAACTGTTAGAACATTATAAGCTTTTACGTGTGTAACCACTTCACGAGCAGAACCATACCCCCTGTGCATCCTAAAATCACTAAGATAATTGTTTTAATATTTGTATAAATGGAGCGATGGGCTGTTCAGCAGAACACAGAGGGTGACTTTTACAGACCACAGGTCACAAGCACAGAGGATTACACACTGCGTTATCTTATTACATAATAACTCCGTACTTTTCTTCTGCCACCATATAATTAGATACAAAATCCTGTCTTTTCTGCTTCAGACTATTTGTATTAAAAAAAAAAGACATACTAAACTTTTACTTTTATTACTTTTAATTTTAAATAATGATCTTTACAACAACCACTGTTGTTATTCTTTGTAACCACTTGTTGTAACCACTTATTTATTCTTTATCCTTTATCATAATAAACAGATCATTAATGTCAGACCTGTTGACTAGCTTTTTGGTCTTTTAGGTGGAAGGAACCTGTTATTTGTTCAGTTAATATCTTCAAGTAATATCTTCATTAATTTGTAAACGTCGTCCATGGATAAACAATTACAGTCCAAAATATTAATTATTTATTACATAGGACATGATTACCCTCATAATAAATCATTATGAATAATATGAATCAGTTCATATGTGAATCATGAATATGAAAACATAAAATTTGAAACAGCATCATCGGATTCAGGGAGATCCGTTCACTGTGACTGAATTGACATTAAAGTAACTTTAAATATAAATACAAAATCAAAAAGGCTAAAATACATCTTGACTAAACATTAATAATGATAAAAATGATGTTTAGGTGAATTAACATTAAATATCAGGCATTAGCTTCAAATCTTTAATTAAATGTAAATATGAATCACTAGACCAGTCAACGGAATCGATTCCTATTTTAAAATATCATGAGCTCAAGAAGTTATTGCTGCTCTTTAAAACTTGGCGTGAATTACAATGTACGAATTCTGTATAAAACTGAAGATTTGTATAATTAAATATTGAGTTTGCTTATAAAACTGATAATTGAACCCCGTGCTGTAAGTTCAGTAACTCAGTCTCTTACCTGCTCTGAGCTTCGGACTCCGTCACTCCGCCAAACTTCATCAATCTAACCGCAAACACAGACCGACGCTGTGAGGCGACTCCTTTGGTGGTGGTGTGGTTTGTTGGCGGTTGAGCAGTAAATGAAGACGTGGGTAAAAGAAGCAGCTAGATGACAGTGAGCGGTAGACTGAGGTAAACCGCTGCATGATCTCTTGCCTCCCTGCGCGGTGGGCGGAGTCAGTGTCGCCCTGGCTACGTGTACTACACGCCTTTTGCAAACACCGCCCCGACTTGGCTTCCCCACCTGAGCACTTGTTGCCAACTTAGCGAACTGAATTTAAATAGATTTAAGTGGACAACAAAATGTTAAATGAATTAGTTTGGTGTGTATTCTTTAAGGGCAATACGATGGCTTAGTGGTCTGCACGTTCGCCTTTCAGCTTTGGGAATTCCATGTTCGAATCCAGATCTGGGTGCAGTTTCCATGTTTCTCCATGTTCTCCCTGTGTCCACGTGGGTTTCCTTCAGTTTCCGGTCCAAAAATCTGGATTCAAAGTAAATTGAATGCTAAATTGCCCCGTATAGTGTGTGTGGCTGTGTGAGTGAGTGTGCTCAGCAATGGATTGGCGCCCTGTCCTGGGTGTATCTGCCCAGCGCCTGAGACGCTCTCCCCTGCATGGGCATGGGGAGCCTCACCGCGACCCTAGTAAGAGGATTAGGTGAAAGAGAATGAATAATGAATATATTCTTTAAAAACGGCTCGTGACTTAATAAACCATGAGAAGATGGGAGTCTCGGACTGAGACCAGTTAACCCCTGATCAGGACAAAGCATGAAAGTCGTTTATTTATGAGTGACGGATTATTTCAAAAGTAAAAAATAAATAAACAGAAGTAGTACATTTATTTGGAGCTAATTTGTAGTTCTAACATATTTAGGGTGTTTTGTTTACTCACTTTTTTCTGTCCCACGAATGAATGCTTAACACTCGAACACTCCTAGACTGTTATGCAAATTAGTGAATGACGTAAAGCTACTTCTAGTGACAGGGCAGCCAATAGCTACTTTCTTTACTGAGGTGTTGACAACAGTGCACCTGAGCAGAATTGCAGGGTGTTCTGAACCAAAGGTGCAACTTTATGAAGTTCTCTGCTTTTGTGAACAATTAGTGCACTGTACCATTGAAACTGTTAAATAGTTTATTTGTGCACTTTGACATGTTTTCTCAGTCATTGTCATTACATTTACTGGTCACTTTATTTTAAGCATATGTTATATAATTAATCTGTCAGTCAGATTGCAACAACTTGGCATTCTGTTCCATTAAACCCTGTGGTATCGGGACAAATTATCAGATACATTTGTCTAAATAATTATTATTTTTTTGCTTTTACATTCCACTTTTTTCCCACAAAGGTCTTCAGTGAGGTTCCACCATCTGGTTCCAGACATTATAAAGAACACCATCATTCTGGAGGAGGTGGATAAATTAGTTTTTCTCATTTGGGATTATTTTGAGTGGTTAACTCGGGATTGTTAACCTCACATTTTTTCAATTTTCTCCTTCAACACAGTGATGATGCTCAGTTGATCTCTAATCAGCGGTAAACAGAAGATAAGCATCTGGAATTTCCAGTGTAAAATGTCTTATTTATGAGTAATGACATGTTTACTGTTTAAACACAGAGGCATGATGGAGATCAAATCCACTTTACTGCTGCTCTGATCAGCTGTCATAAAAGGAGAGCAGCTCCAGGACACCTCGGCATGTCCCCCCCCCCCCACACACACACACATATACAAACACACACAGACCTACCTTACAATATTCCTGCTCTCTGTTTCATATGTACAGTGTTCTAAATACTGATGACTCAAACCTCCAGGTTTATTCTAATATCTGATCATATAATGGCCCCATATGAGAATGTGTTTTTTCTTCATTCTGAGTATTTAACTCTAAAGACTGCTGCAGAAAACCTCAGAATTTATAGAAACACTCATTCAGTCTGTGTGGTACCAACAATCATGACAGACTTAGTGATGATGAGTGTGAGAGTGTGTACCTCACACTGGTGCTGTATGGTCAGCTGATCCGATGATTACATAAACGAACATCTGAAAATACTCACATGGTCCGTGATCTTGTGCTGGGGTTCTGGGTGAAAACAAACTGTTCTATTTAAATGTGCAGTAATAAAGCCACAGTGTCAAAGTGTTCAAGAACCAGTTCAGTTTTGGTTCGAGAGGTTCTTCTTAAGGCGTGTTTTGATGAAGTGAGTCAGCGGTCGCTGTTTGTCATGCTTCAGTCTTCCAGGTACTTCGACCTGTTCTCTCTTCATTTCTCAGAAACAACCACAAGCTCCAGTTAACCAGCCAGTGATTTTAACCCGAACCTCAGAGCAGGATGAATCCAGATTTAAGCAGTTAGGACCAAGACAGTTTTCCTGTTTAGATTTTAGGACATAATGGTTCTATATGTTAATAAAACAACAGTTTTGCAATATTTGTGATATGTTAGTTTAAGTTCTTTCTTGGTTTCCATGGTGATTAATGCTGCAGGTTTGAACCTCATTCTACTTAGTGTCACAGTGTGAGGTCCAAGTCCCAGAAACGGCACAGCAGGAACCCTAATATCTGGAGGAACTGCTGTAACGTGACTTTCCTGAGTTTATCAGTGATCACATTGGCTTATTAATGGTTTAACAAGTTTAATGGTCAGATTCAAACATGAGGTTATTTCTGATGATGCATTTAATGACATTAGCACCATTTAATCAATAACTTATTCCTTATGAGTTCACTTTGTGTTCTCTGTCTGCACATGTAAGTTTAACAGGTATGTTTGTGTGTGTGTGTGTGTGTGTGTGTGTGTGTGTGTGTGTGTGTGTGTGTGTTTATGTGAATAAATGTTTTAATTCTGTAATGTCAATTTTGTCCTCTGTGAGCTACTGTAACCAAACACCTTGTATGTGTATTCTTTGTATGTGTGAGCATATTTGGCCTATAAAGCCCGATTCTGATAATATTACGACTTTATTCTTGTCGTAACATTGCTTTATTCACGTAAATTACGACTTTATTTTCATAGTCAATTGTTGTTGTTGTTTTTGTCCAGAGTAGGCCCCAAAACGCCCCCATCCCTCCTCAACTCCGGTTTAGTTTTTCTTTTTCTTTTTCTGTTTTCTCCATGTTTGGCTGCTGTCGAAAGTAAGTTAACACAGTGCTTACTTTTGTGATCAAAAATATTAAATTTAATCTTAAATTTGAGGCTGTTCTGTAACTAGTTTTTAAATAAACAATACATACAACAACCTCTAATCAATCCATGGCAATTTCAGACTTAAAATAAATACAGTTTAAGCCCCGCCCAATTCATGTTGAACAACAAATACTTCTGGGTTATACCACGCCCTCTTTCAGATTAGGCCCCGCCCATACGATACAGACAAATAATTTAGATGGTTGAACAGATCTAGATACAGATGGCGCTGTACCCGCTTATATCTAACTATTAACTGCTGCATTATTAATGCATATTAAAATATCAGACTTATTAACAACAAAACAAACACAAGAAAAAGTTCTAATTCATCATCTGAGTAAACAAAGCAGTTCATGCTGGTGAACTTATTAAAATATCCACGGGGCGACATTAACCTCTGACAAGCACCAGTCTGAATTGAGGACATTTACTCTTTAATTTTCATCAGGAACTGATAGGGTTTCTCAATCAGCACCGTGAGAACCAAACCCAAAACCAAGGTAAGGAACAGGTGACTCAGGAACAGATACAACTGCAACGAGAGAGAGGAGATTATTATGACAGTGTATGGGTGTGATGTTGGAGAACATGTTCACTCTATCTGGGCTGAAGATCAGAGATCAGTTCCTCTGTGAGAGATGCTTGGGGGTAAGGGTGTTGAGGTTATCAATCTGAAGTTTGTCGGTTCAAATCCTAGGTCTACTGAAGTGACCAATGTGGGTTCTTGAGCAAGACCCTTACCCTCAAGGGGGCTATATCAACCCTGCATTCTCCTGAATTTCCCTTTTAGATCAAGTATCTATCCCTTTTTTGTGATGGGTCACAGATTCCACAGTCTTAAGTCATTTAATCAGACAGACAAGTCTAATGAGATCCAGCAGTCAGGTGAGAAGTGTTAGCGCATTAAAATGATGCTTTAAATATAACAGCTGAATGATGTTGGAGCCTCACTGTGAACCTGTGACGACTCATGACTCACAAAGTTGAGGTCGGTGTAATGGAGCAGAGTCTCCTGCTGGCTGTTAAAGAACAGGATGATAACGGGGTGAACAAGGTAACAAGCAAAGCTGATATCAGACAGTGGAATCCACATCGGCAAGGACAAGATCCGGTTAACAAATCCTGCATAGACGGAGAGGAAATAAAACTACTGAATGCGAGATAGGGATTTGGCGACATCTTTAACAAAACTCCTACTGCATGCAGATGAGAGGATGTTCTGTAAACTGGCAGAATGCAAATAGAATGAATTCATATCAGATAAAATATTTTTTAGATAAAAAAACATTAATGGTTTAACTGTGTACTGAGCACAAAGCTGCTTTCAAACTGTAAGGACTTAAATAAGATGCTAACAGAGAAGAATAAGAGAGAAAGAATTTTTCGCACCTCCGTATCCCTCCTCACAGGCGATGATGAGCCAGGCCACGGAAAGAGCCCACAGCGAGCGGTGCAGCCCCTGATACACTGCGTGACCTGGTGAACCCTGACCCCTCAGGATAAAAGAGAATCCTACTGTCACAGCCATCAGCATCAGAGACACGAGCCAACCGGCAGCGGCCTGCCACTGAGGAGCAGCACATCATCGGTTAGTGCAAAGATCTTATTAATATTTAATCAAAGGTGAAGACACAAAGCAGCTCAGTACAGCAGCTCTACCGCAGAGGGTCAGCACAGATCAGCAAAGAGATTTATTCATTCAGTCATTATCTTCTGCTAAATTGTCTACAAGGGTCGCGGGGGAAGGGGGGGGGGGGGGGAGTTCCCCATAGCCATCATGGGGAAAACGTTTCGGGCGCTGGGCAAATACACCCAGGACAGCACGCCAATCCATCGCTGAGCACACACTCACTCACACAGCCACACACACTATACGGGGCAATTTAGAGCAGCCAGTTTACCTTGAATCTATGTTTGGGACTGTGGGAGGAAACCGGAGGACCTGTATGAAACCCATGCGGACACGGGGAGAACATGGAAATTCCACCCAGATTGGGATTCGAACTGGAAATCCACAACGCTGAGATCCGAAGCTAACCACTAAGCCACCGTGTCACACTCAGCAAAGAGATGTTCATCATAATGATAAATAACTATGGAGTAGAACATGATGACAATACCTGTTTCTTAATGCAAGGTTCCTTCTTGTTGAGCATGTGCAGTCCTGTAAGAACCCCGATCAGGTAGGGATTATAGCGGGTATACGGTTTGTTGTAGTAGAACTCAAAATAATTAACAGAGTGACTAAACAACAAACACAGAACAAACACTGGTGTGAGAACAGGCTACAGGTTCCCATCAGATCAATTACACATCACTCAGAACTATATATATATATAAACATGTACTAATGTTCTAACAATGTACAGGGTGCTGGTTCATCACTGGGCACACACACAGCTATGTGTGTGTGTGTGTGTTGCGCCGCAGTGTGAGGTTCTAAGCTGCACCGGAGCATAAGGTTCTGGGCTGCGAGGTTCTAAACTGCACTGGGGCAGAAAAGAGGTCCTGAGATCAGCATTGCGTTTGTGTACATTAAAAAAATAAAAAGGTGATCTTTACAGAGCTGTGGGCTGGTGAACAGGTAACTGCAGGAACATTGTGAGTAAAGAACCACAAACACATCCCATCAGCAGCAGCACCACCGCAACAGCAACCAGTGCACGATGAGACCTGGAACACCAACATCAGATTTATTAACCATATCCACATCTAAAAGTGATGTCACCAATTTAACTACACACCATCTGTAGAGGAAAATCAGCAGCGGTGTCGTCACATAAAACTGAAAGTCGAGGGAGAGATACCACGTCCAGGGTAAGCACTGCAACAGAACCGAGATCAGTACAGAGCACTCACCTGTGTGTGTCTGTGTGTGTGTGTGTGTGTGTGTTGCGTACAATGTTGTTGATGGTAATCAGGTTGTTGATAAGCAGCA
>JAOUQT010028940.1:0-11505 GCA_025769995.1 Xyliphius kryptos
AAAGATTTTCAACTGAAATATTTTATTCATTGAGATCTAGGATGTGTTATTTTTGTGTTCCCTTTATTTTTTTGAGCGGTGTATACAGGTGGAAGTTTAGATAGGGGCAAATTAGACCAGCCCATGCACCTTAAATCCATGCATTTGGACTGTAGGAAAAAAACTCACACGCACACAGGGAGAACATGAAACTCCACCCAGTTCGGGATTCACACCTGGGGCAGATGTGACAACCCCTACGCCACCGTGCCGCACCATTTCCTGAAATCCCTTGACAACCTTAAATAGCCCAAGTCAGAAACAAACCGAAGCATTTAAACTCACAAACATCCACCTTTACATGTCGTTGGTTTAGTGCACATTGTGGACGAGGAACCATAAGAATGTGCTTGTACTTGCATAAGGACAGTTACAAAACGATGCAAAGCAGTTATGAACTCTAAAGTTCAAGCATCTCTGAATATCTTCTCCACAACAACCCTAGTTTTCTTGTATGTATAAAAAAAAAACAAGAAAAATCTCCCAGCTCAGAATAGCACTTGTGAGTTATATAAGTAAAACACACATCTAAATTCTCCATTTGATTTTCAGACAGCTTAAGATGTTTAACTTTACTACTTAATAAAGCACATTTCTAAAAACTAAATACGAAATATAATAATTTAAGAGCAAACATATTTGTGTATAATGAATTCAGGTTACCTAAGTATTTGAACGTGGGTTAACCTGGTGCTTGTTTCCTCCACACTGAGAAACGGGTCATTCAGTTCTTTAGAATCAGAATCAGATTTATTTGGCCAAGTATGTTACACACACAAGGAATTTGTTACGGATAGATGGTAATTCTCTTGTAACATTACAATTTACTGTACGTTGTGCAAATCTTCCAAACCTATAAAACCCAAAGCCCTCACTCACTTACTGACTGACTCATCACTAATTCTCCCACTTCCCGACTACCTACAAGATTCAAACTTGGCACCCTCATCCCCCACCATGCACTTGGAACAATTAAGCAGTTTTCACTTTCAAAATCCCACCGGGAGGCCCACCAGTGGACCCAATCTGAAACACGGGCCCTGATTGAATTTGGCACTTCCACTCACCTCACAAACTTCAAATTTGGCAGAGATATACAAGATAACCTCTACAGTCATAGAGATATCGAAAATTCCAAAGAATTCCCACGGGGGACCTACTAAGGGAACCAAGTCAAAATAAGGGCCCTACTCTAAATGGGCACTTCCACACATCCTACAAACTTCAAATTTGGCAGGTATGTTCAGGATTGTTTCTACATTCATTGAGATATCAAAAATTCCAAAAAGTTCCCACAGGGAAACCAATCTGAAACACAGGCCCTAATTAAATTGGGCACTTCCTCTCACCTCACGAACTTCAAATTTGGCAGAGATATATAAGATAACCTCTACAGTCATAGAGATATCAAAAAATAAAAAGAAATCAAACAGGGGACCCACTTCAAAATATGGTGGCACTACTCCATCGATTGGCGCGTGGGCAGAGTACAGGGGAAGGCGCAAGGCATTTGGCGTATAGTGGCTAGTGCATGGGTAGAATGGCGGGGATGACGCGAGGCGCTTGGCATATAGTGAGTGCTGTATGGGTAGAGTGGAAGAGGATGACAAGGCGCAGGGTGTACAGTGATAGGTGCACGGGTAGAGTTCAAAAACAACTGCCTTTTAACTTTCACGTTGTATTACGTTTAACGTATCAGAAACGTGCAAGTTCCTTTCTTTCAAATTAAACCAGCTGAGCCACAGCAACACGTGGCAGGTACAGCTAGTATATAATAAAGATGCAGTGTGCATTGCAGTGCAAATCAATAAATTGCAACATAGACATTTTGTCTATGTGCATAGTGTTTCTCAGCTATTTATTAGTGTAATTGCATGAGGAAAGAAACTATTTGTGGGTCTAGTAGTTTTTGTATACAGTGATCTGTATCGTCCGTCAGGAGAAAGCTGAAATAAATTGTGAGGCGTCTGATGATTTTCTCAGCCCGTTTCCTGGTACTCGCAGGGTGAGCAGATGAGTTTTTTCAGCAGTGTTTAAACATGAACATCAATTGTCATCAATACTCATAATATCTACATGTAAGTTTTTGCATTGTTAATTGCTACACACTAAATAACTATTTTTAATATACTTTTTTAGCTTTTTATATTAAAGACAAAAACACAGCAGTGCGTAAGAATGCTAAGCCAATGTATGAGGGTGACGCCACATGCTGATAAAATCAAAAATCACCCCATTGTGGTTTGATATAGATCTATGTAAACATACAAGGGGTAGAGTGGGGACCTCTCAGTTAGGTACACAGAACCCACAGCTACCAAACAAGTAAAGTTTAACATCATATACTATGTATAAATTGTGTAAATGATGTGTAGATTGTGTATATTCAGAGTTTCACACTAAACTGAATCAGTTTGTGTTTTGTGTTTCATTGGTCACCTGATCATTTTTGTGAAACAAAAAAATAATTTTAAATGCACATTCAGGTCCTGCACTGGTAATGTTACCCGGCGGCTCAAGGAGGAGCAGTCTCCCAGTGAGCCATGGTCCTCACAAGGGTCTTTTAACAACACCTGGGAGTTTGCTATCGTCGCTTTGGCTTGTTCTTCGGGGGTCCAGGTTTAGAACACTGTAAATCTGCTTTGAGACAAAATCATATTTCTAAAAAGTGCTGTATAAATAAATCTGAACCTTAAGGCTTTGAATAGATCACAACATACAGATTTTTTTTTACAAGACATGTCTTTCAATGTTTGATGAATGTAAACACACATTATTCAATTTTTTACACACCCTGTTGCAATAGGCTCCAAAACTCAATCATCCCATAAGATCGAAATAAGAATAAGCAACTCTGATAAAAAACAAATGAGTCAAAAGATGGCTTTCAAGCGCTTACCATCTTTAGCTTAGTCACACTGTTTAAATTCCAATCACACGTACAGCAGGTCCTCTGAATATAATCAAAATGATTCATGGATTCCTCAAATGTACCAATTATTTCAGAAAAGCAACATTTGTGAAACCACGTGAGCTCAGTTCAGACCATCCCAAATTTCAAAGGTTTGTTAAATCTTGCTGTTATGCACAGATATTCCGACGTCAGAGTTAACAGTCGGATAATAATTATTATTAAATTTAAAATAAAATTTTATTGGTTGATGTTACAGCGATGGATTGCGTCCTGTGTGGACTGTCCTTAAGACGTTCTCCCCTGGATGGGCATGGGGAACCTCACCATGACCCCAGTAAAGAACTAAGCGGAAGTATAATGTACACTTTTTAAATATTGTCAATCACTTATTTAAAGACGTGACAAGCTTTTGGTTTATTTGGGAGGTTAACATCGCCATCACTGTCACCACCTGTTTTTTCAAGTGATACAATCGGGGGCAATTAATATCATCCATCAGCATGTCTTGGAAGGTGGCAGATAGCTGAACCCAAAGTAAACCCACTCGGGCAAAGGAAGGACAAGCAGACACCACACAGAAAGGACATTGTTTCTGTTTCAACTGAGTAATAAACCAAGGACTTTCTTGCTGTGGAGGCAGCATTATTGCACCACAATGCCACCAGTTGACCTGATGGAAACCATTAGGGGGGCAATGATGTATTGGGTATCTGGTTAATATAATATATTAATATATATATATATATATATATAATACCAATCTAATGTCAAAGCAGCTGATTACCACCCTTCCTCCTCAGTTTGTGTTTATCTGAACGCCACGAAATGTGTTGCACATTAAACTTTGTTTCGAAAAATATATAGTGATGATACATGTAACAGTGTGAAACAACAAGAAACTAAATTTTAACGTTACTTGTAATGGGGTGGCACAGTGGCTTAGTGGTTAGCACGGTCACCTCTCAGCGCTGGGGATTCCCAGTTCGAATCCCGGTCTGGGTGGAGTTTTCATGTTCTCCCCGTGGCCACGTGGGTTTCCTCTCACAGTCCAAAAACATGGATTCCAGGTAAATTGAATGCTCTAAATTGCCCCGTATAGTGTGTGTGTGATTGAGTGTGTGCTTAGTGGTGGATTGGCGCCCTTTCCTGGGTGTATCTTCCCAGCGCCCGAGATGTTCTCCCCTGGATGGGCATGGGGAACCTCACAGAGTAGTGGGATAAACGGAAGATTATGGATGGATTATTTGTAATGTGATTCTGATGTAATAAAGTATCTTCATCAGTCCTCTGTTTCGAAAACTGCACGAATATTAATACTTGCCCTGGTACCAGCAGTGCGTTTCGGTACATTCCTAGCGGCAATATAAGCTGTATTGCATGAGTGTACAGAGGGGGAAGAGCAGGTCCAAAGGATGCAGCGTTTCCTCTAGAACACAGTGTGGCTGTGACTAACTTAATCTTGTTTGACTGCACCATGGCTTTCATCCCACAGCCAGATAAAGATAGAGAGAGAAATGGGAATTTTTGGCAGCACTATGTTTGCGGTACGAACAAAAAAATGCTGACGAGCCAAAAAAGCTGCATCTCAGCAGCCATACTACTGATGTCATTATCTTTTTTATTATTCAACCAGCGCCGCTGACTGTAATTACCGTTTCTGTAACTATCCCAAGTTGCATTGAAGGGGCCGTAAAAATCTACGCTCATTTCAAAGATACAGCCGTAGTTTTCTGCAATTAAAGCTGGAGCTTGATGCCCTCGCGTCAAAAAGAAAAAAAAATCCGATTTAGATGCCGCAGTAAAAGTGATATTGGCATCAAGCACCACCAAACACCTCACCTAAATCTTTTTTCCAGCTCACATACACTAGCACTGTTCATCATTCTCCTCACATCTCCATGTGAGAGCTCGGACAGAACTGCTGGATGCTGAAAAATAGTGCTGGAATGCACAGGATGAGGCTTTTAAACATACACAAGGACAAAATAGGTTTTAAGCACACAGTTCAACTCCTTGTTTACTGGAAACTGGAACCATCTTATCAAGGAAAATGGAGACGGGAGGCAGTAAAAAATCCAGGACACACCCTAAACACCCATATTTGTGCCTCCATTAACAACAATCTACATCCTATCCTATTTCACCGAGCCAGTGTTGTGGAAAGATGCCCCTGGCTAAGCGGTACAGTTTAATACGTAGATCACTCTGATAGTCATGTGGTACTGATGAGAGGACCCACTAAATTTTAATTACATAGAGCAGCAGGGGTGAACGGAAGAGAGGACAGAAGTCGGCGTAAGCATTTCTGTTTTCAATCAGACCGACAAGATTGGAAATTGGGGGTGGGCAAGACGAATGGCGGGAAAGCCAAGAGAACAGTTCGAATCGATGAAGCTGGACTGATAAATTACAGAACTCAGGGAGGCCTTTTATGGCCACGTTGTCTTTCCTACCCTCACATTACCCTCTCCCACTCTCTGCTCTCCAAACGGTCACCAGCCCGACTATCACCCCAACAAGTGGGCCAAGGCTATTACAACTAGCCAGGGAACCGTTTCAGAACGATGCTTTTATGTTAAGAACGCATTATCAGGTTCCCTCAGCAGATAAAACGTGTACAGTGTTTTTTTTTAACAGACAATGGAATAGAGTTAATCTCCATTTAAATAAACTGCTAACGTTTATTTAAATGGAGAAAACAGGACCCCGTTTCCTTTGTAGCACTTTGCTGGATTGTTTTTGGTCAAGCACAAAGAAGTCTTTCATCTATAACTTTTTTAAATGAATATTGGTTGATAATGATCAGAACATCCCTATTGACACAAACCATGGACCTTGAGCTGAGAGGCGAAAGTGACATTAAGCCACTGTGCACACCACAAATAAACATACATTACTGTATTTAGATGGTTTATCTGATGGGATGTTAAAATGTTCAAATATTTTTCATTTCCATCTTTAAAAACCAACAACAAAATTATATTTGACCTGTCTAACTTAAATGTAGCAAAATGCAAAAGCACTGTGAAAGCAGTGTTTGGCATTTGTCCATAAGCCAAAGTAATTTTACTGTAAATCTCAGTTAACTCTCAGCGCTGGGGATTCCCGGTTCAAATCCCAATCTGGGTGGAGTTTCCATATTCTCCCCGTGTCTGCATGGGTTTCCTCTGGGTCCTCTGGTTTCCTCCCACAGTACAAAAACATGGCTTTAAGGTAAATTGAATGCTCTAAATTTCCCTGTGTAGTGTGTATGTGTCTGTGTGAGTGAGTGAGTGATGGATTGGAGCCCTGTCCTTGTCCTAGGTGTATCTGCCCAGCGCCCGAGACGTTCTCCTATGGATGGAGACCCCCCACCCCCCCCCACGATCCTCATAAAGGAATAAGAGGAAGATAATGAATGAATATTATTATGCCCCAACAATAAAACTTTTATATATGGTCTAATTTCAGAGCTCCATATAGTGAAGCTTCTTGAATTAAAAAGGTTGATTGGTCAATTCATACTTTAACACCCTGTTTATACAGCAGGCATTATGTTTTCAAAAAAGTAGTCACAAATTACATAATAATAGTATTTGTATTATAAGATCTTTTTGTTCTTTGTGTAATGGCAGTTCTTTTTAAATGTGAATTATCCGTTTTGTGCTTTTTAGAAATTTGATTAGAGTCTGCTTTGGTTTGGTTTCAAATGTCCACCACCGAGGCTAGTCTTGCAAATCTGTCGTTCTGTATTTATAATGATCGTTAAAAGCTGTAAATCTCTGCTCCAGTACTATTATTTTCAATCGAAAGGTATTTTGCAATGGACAATCCATAACAGGCAATTTCAGAAGAGATGTAAACATCACCAACATACCAAGGGGAGCCCAGAGGGCAAAAATGAAGTGCCCAAGGCCAAGTTGACATAACACAACATGTTGGCGTGATGATGGTTTACTTGGCAAACCTGAGCAACAAGTTTTAGGATTAGCACCTTAACCGTGTAAATAAAAGTAAACCTGAAAAGTACTAAAGTCAGATGTTTCATTTAAAAAAGTTGTATTTTCACTACCACAACACCACAGCAGTGAAATTACAAAGGGTGGAAGCACACACAGAGCAGAGAACTAGCTCCCATACAGATCAAAAGGCAGTCATGCTTTTTTTAGCAAAGGTTACTGTTAACACAGTCACCATCCACTTCAGATCTCCTTCAGGGTTCGCTTAAAAAACATAAGACTTCAATGCAGCAAGCAGAGTGTCCTATTGTCTTTCTCTAAACTGCTGAATGCTGGAATGGGAAGGAAGTGAGCGGTTACAGGTCGTCCTAGTGGTCACATTAAAAAAAGTCTGTTTTACTTTTAGTTTCTAAGAACCAAAGAATCTGAGTCCATGGTTCATTAGACCACCATCACATTATCTTCCAGTGTCTGTTAACAATTAGCCAGTAATTTCCAGGGTATTTTTAAGAGGAAGCAAATGCTGTCCACCATAATCTGCCATGGGGTGACAGGATGCGGCAACACAAACAAGGAATCTATTTGTTCCTCTGTATGGTTTCCTTGCTTCAAACACTGAATACTATCTTATTTCTGTCCGGGCTCCTCTTTCACCAAGTCCCAGGCTTCAGAGGCTGGAGACTGTATTAAGAGGAACAGTTTGATTACACATTCCGTACTACACATTCCAAATTGTGCAGCTTACCAGCACAAAGCAAGCCTTAATATCTTTCATAAGCTTCAGAGGAACGTTATACCCCAGAGCCTTTAATCCACAACTCCAGTTTCTTTAAATAACACTTTCTATGCAGTATGGACCAAAGTGTCAAAGTGGTATTTACTGAGACATTTCTAATCAGCACGGTCAGAATTAAGTACATTTTGATTTATAACGGTAAATTAAATAAGCGTGAAGACACACCGGGGCTTTAACATGGTGCCTATAGAACAAAAAGGCGTGATGGGTATCAGTGATAAAAGGCTGCCTGGCCCAACAGGTATTCAATCACCCGGCACAGACGAGGCACTTTCTACCTCTGGAACGGGGCAGATTTGCTGACCGAGAAAAAAAAAGCAAAAGCAGTGAGCAGGTCGGAATAATCAGGATACTATTCACTCCCATTATGGCTGCTATCTATACTGCTCACGTTGCTCGCGTCTAGAGGATTACGTCTAACAGGTTACAGTTCTAACAGGTTGTGGGATTAAACAGGTAACAAAAAGCTTCGGCGCAAAAGAAAGGAAAAAACATTGCTTCACTGCCAAGGGTTAGGCATTTGGCCAAACCGCTTTTCTTTAATGCAAACTCAATAAATTAAGAAGGACGTTACTTACATAAATACTGTAACAGGCCTTGGACTAAATATGATCATCTATGTGAACACAATTTCAAACACCACATGGTGCTTAATAGGAATGTTTAATCTGTTCACCAGAATGATTATTTAATGACTTTATTTCTAACTATATGTTAGACAGACAGACCAAACAAGACCAAAAGAACCTGTCATCAAACTGAAGTAAACTAATGGAACCAACCCAAACCATCTGAATGAGTTGGGGGTCACGGGAGTTCATGTACACAACGCTTATCTAACAATCTTTACGAAACTCAACTTGTGTATAAAGCCAAAGACATGCTGGAACTAGAAAATGCCCCTGAATCTGCCGTCACAAGATACGAGCACATACTCAGCCAGAAATGTGTGTTTGCCAGAACGTTATTATTAAATACCAACAATATTGGAGGTGCACCAAATTTTCAGGAAACAAAATAATTCGTATAGTAATGAAAAGTCAATTATACAAACCACTTTTAATGACGTTGTTAGTTTAATATGTTTTTTTTTTTACACTGTAAGTAAAAAGCACGTAGACATTTATCAGCTTTTCATCCATTTGAAGCTTCGAACTTTTAATTCCAATTTTACAGACAGCAGATTTTTTATTTATTGTGCTCTCACACTAGTACTGAAAACCACTTAGGCTTCTTGAACGCATTTTGTTTAATAGACGGCGTAAACGCTATAATAACTTAAGCATTAAAATGTAACATTCTTTTAACAGTCCGTTTCAAACCTCATAGTTTATCAAAGAAGAAAAAAAAATCATTTTATTTTTGTGTCATGTAATATGATACTTTTTAATATCAAAAATATTTTTTGTTAATTGAAGTCATGCTGTGTTTTGTTTGTGTATAATAAATAATTTAAAATGTGGTTTAGAAATGTATTTTATCTTTTGAATCCCATACAAATTATATTCAGTTTATTAATTAATTAAGTTACTTAGCAGACGCTTTTGCCATAAGCGACTTACAAAAATCCCAACTTAATGGTTGGGGTCTGAACACAGGGTTGATACAGCAAGCACAGTAGGCAAAATGAATCACTTTATCACTCTGGAGCAATAAGTGTTAAGGGTCTTGCTCAAGGACCCACATTGGTAACTTCAATGGACTTGGGATTTGAACCCCCAACCTTCAGATTGATAGGCCAACACCCTAACCACTGAGCTACCTCTTCCTCATTTTATTGCCTACAAAATAAATGACCGTGTAAGTAAAAGATATTTTGTCTGTAAGAAAATAAAAACATTTGGTTTCGGAGTGGAGGTTCAGTCTTCGTGGGTTTGAACTCAAGCATGGCCCTTAACCCTCACTGATCCAAAAGTGCTGTATCGTGTATTATACCTGACCCTGTGCTTGCATCCCAACCATCAAGTTGGGATAGTTGTAGGTCATTTTGGAGAACACCATCTTCATAATAATGTAATGCAATGTGTATTGTAATGCAAAGTGTTTGTATTGCTGCAGTTGCTACTTTGCACCCTTAAACAATGGGGTGCCCCATCATGGCAGATCCTGTACTCTGACCTCAACCATCATGGTGTTAGTTATAAAACATCATCTATAAATAACCTGGAACCTTAGGCCAAAAAATAAAGCAACAAAAAGGCAAATTTGTGTATTCAAATTTTAAGCATTTAATACTTTGACATAAAAAAACAGTGAATATCAACATTGGTGGCAAACTGATAGAAAAGTGCAATATCACATCTGCATACAATTCAAATGCATTACACAGGAGAAGAAGAAAAAAAACGACATGGATAACAATAGAAAATATATTACCTTACTGTATGTATACTTGCTACAGAGACAATTAAAGGAACAAAAGTAAAGTTCATATACGAATGCATGTCATATTGTTTATTTACACAATAAATTGTATTTACACAGCTATTTTATTCTCAAACATGAGAGATTTAGGTTTATCTGGCTTTTACGGCATCAAGAAGCCAGCAAAGAGAGTCCTCACAGAGAGACAATTGTCTTAAAGTGATGATTTAAACAAAATAAAATGCTAGTATGTACTCATAATAGGTCACATAGGGAGCATGAGTTGGTATTGTGGGGCACTTTATTTAGAGGCAAAGCTTTGCCTCTCTCAATCTTGAATAGTCATAGAAATCCATTCATCCTCGGATACATTGTCCACTACTGCCGTGCTAGTCGTCTCCGTCTCGTACAGTCCCTTTTGTAAAGTAATTCAGAGTCACAGTCAATCGAGGGCCAACACCTCAGGAGTCCAATTCGTGCCAGTTGCCGTTGGCCTTGCTTTTTCGGTGCTTCCGCTTGCTTTTGGGCTTGTGGATCTGCTGAGGTTGAGGGATGCTCTCTGATTTGTTGGCAGATTCATTGTGTTGCCTCATGTAACGTTTACACTTGCAGCCGGTCACCACTGTGATCTTGTAGGTCCTGGTGCTGCCGTCCTGGCACAGCAGCTGAATACGCTCAGTACGGCTCTTGTCATTGACGCAACGCCAGTCCTGGCTGCCCCGCCGACTCCGGGGCTTCCTCCCGTATCCTCCTATCCAGTTGGGAAGAATCTGGGCTGGAAGACACTCTCCAGCACACACCAGCTCTTTAATAGGGTTGATGCTGGTACACTGGCCATCCGATATGTATTTTGTGGAGCGGAGTTCTCGGCAGCCCATTGGACCTGGAAGGAGGGGGGGGAAATTATTTTAAACTCCAGTGTTTACAAAACCATTTACAACACAGAACGATTAAGGAAAATTACCACAAGGTATCACAATCTGTATTCTTATCATTCATTCATTATCTTCCACTTAATACGCTATGGTAAGTCACGGTGGCGTTGCCCATGTCTGTATTGGAGAGAACGTCTTGGGCACTAAATTTTTTTTGCTCAATACATTTAGTAACATCAATGTGAAATAAGTAAAAAAAAAAACTTCTAGATGCATCAACCCTGGATCAATCATCTCTGTTATGGGTGGATTAATTCCACTGATATCTTTAGCATCAAAATGCAGTAAAAAATTGTGCTTCTGCTTCACAACCAGAAGGTCCTGGATTTGACTCCTAAATGGAATGAGGTCTGGATCTCCTCTAACTGTTTAAAATACTTTGATGATGATGATGATTATCCTGATCAATCGTGATTCACAAAGTATTTTGGCAAGTGTAGTAGAGTAGTTTGCCATTGCTTTCTCCACCCCTCCCCATTTATCCGGGCTTGGGACCGGCGTGCAACTGTGTCCAGTTAC
>JAOUQT010028956.1:0-10382 GCA_025769995.1 Xyliphius kryptos
CAACTGGGGGTTAGGTGCCTTGCCCAAGGGCACTTCAGCCATGACTTGTCGGTACTTGGAATCGAACCTGGGACCTTTCGGTAGCAAGGCTGGTTCCTTAACCACAAGCCTACGACTGCCCCATTGCTTTATTAGTTACACCTGTTCAGTTGTATGTCAACACATATATCTAATCAGCCAATCACATGGCTGCAACTCAGTAAATATTTTAGGCATGTAGATGTGATGTGGTTATGAGAATTTGCTGAAGTACAAACTGAGCATCGGAATAGGGAAGAAATGCGATTTAAGTGACTTTGAACATGACCGTGAAAACTTCTCCACATCAATGCTTGACCGTGGGGATGGTAGTAATCTGGTCATAAGCCTGACCTTTTACATGCCAGACAAAACACTGTAGCCTCATCCAAATTCCTCCTTGCATATTTTAGTTTTAATGTTCCTTGTGGTCAAGACTGGCATATGTCTTGGAGTCCGGGCATGAAGTCCTTGTTTATTTATTGCATGTTTTATAGTTTATAAGGCTTCTAACTTGTGGCAGTCTGATATCCCTGAATACGTTTTGTGCTAAACTCTTGGCAACATGAAGTACATCATTGAGTATCCTCTTACTATTTGAAAGTAATCTATTTACTTCTATGCTGGGACACTGCAGAATGAGTCATCCGCATTTAACTATTCCGTGCAGTGAAGCGCACACATGCCCGGAGTGGTGAGCAGCCTTTACAGTGCCCGGAGAGAAACTGGGACTTAAGCCTCTTGTCCAAGGGCACTTCGGACGTATTGTGACTTTGCGGTACTGGAAATCGAACCAGTGACCTTTTTGGTCATAAGCTTACAACTGCCGCTTACAAGTCTCTTCTACCATCTTGGCAAGTACAAACTTGGGGTACTTTGTATTGAGAAATGCCCCTTGAATGGCACAAAAAATTGTAAACATAAAATGTGAAGATTTTTTTTTATTTTTAACTTTTATTAAAAATAATCTCAGCTTTTCATTGTTTGTGCTTTAGACTCGTTACTTTTATTTCAGTTGGTCTTCTGGCTTTGTTTTTAAGGGGACAATGTCACGGAAACGTACAAGATCCCCTCCAATTTCAAGGTATTCTGACTCTAATTAGTTAAAAGTACTTAAAATTACTTACAATTCAAGTGCGCTATTGAGGGCTGTTTTTTTTGCTAACTGTATTAATTGATAACTTCATTCACGCAGAAACCTGACGCATATGGGTCGATATTACGGTGAGCAGTACCACGCACCGGTGCATTCTGATCCGTGGAGAGGTTCGGAAAATACCAACAACCGAACTGCGGAAGGCAATATACACTGGAATAACAAATCCTCTCAAGCGGAGGAGCAGGTTGACCATTGGGCCAAGTTCATCGAGGCTATCGATCGTGCTGAAAAGCGAAAATCATCGTCTTTGTCAAGGTATCATGGACAGGAAGGCTCCCAGCGATTTGAGAAAGGTCAAGATGCTTCACGCTATGGCTTGGAAATGCAAAACAAAAATCAGTCTCCAGGCCGGAGATGGAACGAGTCTGATGCTCGTGCTGACAAGTGCTATTCTAGCTCCAGTCCGAGGCATTCAAAAGCAAAGAGTCACAGCAGGATGGAACATGGATATCGTAATGTAGGAAATGAAGATGGATATCAAAGAGGCACCTATAGTGAGAGGTACAGGAACATCTCATCTGCTGAAAGAAAGAGTGGAGAAAGCATGTATCCAGTTAACAACTTTTAGATTTAGAACATTTTTGCCTACAAATGAATACATTTTTAAACCATTTTTAAATGATAATGCTATTTCTGATGCAACACTTTGCATATTGTAGATGATATGCAGTATATTCTTGTTGTTAACATTTAAAATGGATCCTTCATGAAGAGACATGTATTTACAACATTAAACATAATGTGCTTGCTTTTCCAACACAGGTCAATGAAGTCAAATTATACCACACATCAACAACAATTTAAAGGATACCAAGATTTGGATCCACAAAAAAAATACACTGTATCACCCCGGGACGTCCGTCCACTTTGTACCCCTGTTATAGTGGATCATGAACATGGACTCGGAAATCATAGTGAGAGGATCTCTCATCCAGGACGGGACCAAGGACATCAGAGAAGCCACGATCCAACTAGGGAACAAGGGCATCCAGGGAGCCAGAATCCAAGTAGGGACAGAGAGTATCTGCGGAGCCGGGATATGGTTAATTACCAAGAACCACCAAGGAGCAGTGACCGAGGTCATCCGAAGAACTTTGATTCAGTGACCCACCTGGAGCATCGAAGGACCTATACTTCAGGTATGGACAGAGAGCAATCAAGGAATAATGGTCCAGTTAGGGACCGAGAGCGGCCAAGGAGCCGTGATTCTCTGAGAATCAGTGATCTAAAAAGTGATCATCCAAGAAGCAGTGAAACCCAAAGGGGCAAATATCCCAGCTGGGGAAGGGAAACCTCAAGAAGCAGGCAAGGGATGAAAAGGGATGCGAGTCTCTTGCGAGAAATGCGACACTACTCACTTTCTAAAGAATCCTACAGAAAAACATCAGTAGAAGATGGAGACTTTAGAATGAATAGAGGAAGAGCCTCTGTTTGTAACTGGGAGACTAGAGTGAATCATAGTGGTGTCCTGGAACAAGGAAACGCCCTTAAAAGGAATTCGCACCATCCTGGTGATAAAATGGATTTTGTGGGTCATGAGACGCTCAAGATCAAAGTGGACATGAGTCGTCCTGTGCATCAGAGCAGGTATAGTATCACCGGAGTAGTATTCAAGGGTATTGTTAAAAGTTCATGCCTCTTTTAATTTTCTTAAAGAAGATTATTGGATGAAATCAGCTTGAACGTGCTGCTACGTCTCATCAAAAGACTGGACATTTCATCAAAAAGTATGCAGGAAACCACAGGAAACATCTACGTCCTCCTTCTGATGAACCACTGATGGAACCGCTGATGGAACCACTTCAGAGTTCTCCACTGTAGATGAAACGTCATTTTGCTCTGGATGAGTTTCTCAGTATTAACGTTTATGGTCAGTAAACTCACACCTGGGACTTTGAGATGATGGGCTCTTTTTAAATGTACCGGGTATTGAACCTGGTGGATGATGGCCTTCCAGGGATTGTGCACAATAACCCTTTTCAACGTGCCTGCAAAATACATCGATTGTTCAAAGAATTCAACGTTATAGAACTCCGGCATGTCTGCTGGCCACAATGTTGAATGAGGTCAAGGGAAGTAAACAAGACCTTTCATCCGTTTTGGATTTGAATAAACACCTTTACTTTTTACATGTAAATTACAAGACGGTGAAATTCTTCTCTTTGCATATCCTGTCTTCCTGAAGAGTTCGATTGAGTTCAAAGGGGCTGGTGAAGAACAACGCCACTGGAGCAGAGGAGTTTGAGGGACAGATTGAAAGACACAACCGTGGAAGATTTGTAATACCTGGGCTTTGAACCATCAATCTTCTGATCAGTAACCCATAGACTTCACCACCGAGTCAACACTGCTTCTAAAAGGATGGTGGAGGAAGGAAATATTTATAGCAGAGCTTGAATTTGCAGCCGGATTCATCCGATCTTCAGTGAAGTGCAGGTTGCTCGTGTTGACTGAAGATGAGGAATTTCGTATTACTTACCATGTGCTTGTGGAAAGGAGTCTGCACTCTCTTATGACAGATGAACATTTGGAGAGTGCTTGATGAAAATATCCCTTATTTGTGACATTATTACACAGTGAAATTATTCTCTTCACATATCCCAGATTCGTAGGAAGCCAAGGTCTGCGCACAAGGACAGCTGCAGATTGGAGAATGTTAAAGGGGCTTGCTCTAGGACCCAACAGTGGCAGAATGATTTGAAGTGGCCTATTCTTTGATGCTTGCATCAACAGATTCCTGATGACCTTTTTTGCAGAGGGAAGTGAAGATGGTTTGTTCACCAAAATACCAGTATCCACAGCTCTACAAATGCACATACTGCCATTTTAAAAGCAATACTAAACGAAGGTAAGTCCACAGAAATGTTTTAAATATTGATCCTTGATTTTGTTAAAGCCGCTACTTACTCTGCATATACAGAAGCACTTGATGAAGATGTGGACCTCCCTGCTGATTCTCAACCAACTGACCGCTTAAGTGCTTACCCTCTTTACAAGGTGTATAGACGTTTATCATCAAGACGAACAACTTGCTTTCTGAGTGAAACACTGTGGGTGATCTCAACTGTAAACTGGAACTTTTTAAGGGGCAACGGATGCATCAACAATAGTTTATCCTGAGCTGTTGAAAGAGTTTCTGCCTCCGAGCCTGGAGCCGGACGTTTTGGAAGAATGTTTTTAAGAGTTTTCACATTCAGCTCTGTAAAGACCTGTGAGTGGACATGGACTCTACAGGGACGAGGGCAGGGATGCAAGCTCACATTCTGTATCACAGGTTAAGAGGAAAATCTTGTTCTGGAAAGGTGGAGAATGATGGCTCACCAATATGTGGTTGTGGTAGTGTGTGTTGTCTACAATTCACTTGTTTTTTTTCAACTCGCACCAGCCCAAGGGTTCTAGGGTGAAGTAGTCCAAATCTCAGATCTTCAGTCTCCGAATCTAGGAGCAAGAAGGAATGTCCTCAAAGTGGTGGCCACTTAACAGGAGGCATCTGCCTGACCTGGAGGAGTCAGAGAAGAAATTTCCTTTGATCACTGGCCATTCCTTGTGTCATCTAAAGACATTCTCTTTCAATCTTTACAAATCTGGAATATCCTCGACTATCTACAAGATTGTCAAAATAAACAGAGGACAACGGGACAAAATGGAGAAGCGAAAAGAGGCATGAACTTTTCACTGCCCTTTTATGGCACAGTGTATACTTTAAAAGCAGCAAACGTTTAATGTGAACCTGACGTTCTTTGGTGTAAGCTGACTGAGCTTTCCAATATATTGTCAGCTGTAAGGGAAATTTAGACCCTCCAGTTAATCTACCACATGTTTTAAACTGTCGGCGGAAACAGAGATTTTTATCTTTATCCATAAACTATAGCTCTAGAATTTGACTAAAATAAAAGTCCGGATTCCGTAATTTTGCATACTTATTTTATTTAGACATCTGGTTACTAGTTATTTTATTCAATACTAAAACACAAGGCAAGAAAATCATAATTTATAAAAGAAAAGAATAGTTTAAGTTTAAAAAAAAACGTCCTGTTCCACTGTATGTGATATTTTGGGTTTATAAAATGGATTACATACTGACAACATATAAAAGTCCTGAATGCTTGTGCTCTTGCCTAGATGTATGCCAGTTTATATACACTCATCATGGACATGACTGTCGTGGCAATACCAGCATTTGAGAGGCTTATCTTTGGTGAAAGTGCATTTCATATCCATAAACAGGACACACACATTTTAAACACAGTCCACATATTTTGTGGTCAGGCATTCGGAAAGACTGTCCCTAAAGCTTAAAGTTAGCACTTTTATCAATTCCACAACTACATTAGATTTAGGATTTTAGTCCTTGTCCTGTTGGAACACTCAGCTGTGTCCAAGCATTGATCATTTACCTTCAAACGAAACTATAATTGTGGCCAAACTATTAAATCTGTGTCCCAACTGACCATAAACTGTAGTTGAGCTTAAGAGTGGATAGCAGCCTTTCATTCAATTTCAGTGTACTGTGGGCTACCGGTGCTAGTATGTGGTGATTGAACTACAAATACCATGATAACTGCAAGCAGGAAACGGCCCCGTTTCAGAACGTGCAAGAGGACACAACTGACACAAATGCTCATACGTGACTATGTCGCAATGGATGAGGGTGTCACACAGGTTCCCCTCACAGAGGAACTCATGTTATCGGTCAAAATATCGACTCTGGATTAGGAGCGCACAAGGAATCCCAGAGTCACAAAAGGATGCTGATTTAGCAGTCTGCAGAGGACCTTCAGGAGAAAGGTTGGAAAGCTCAGAAGAGTGGACATCCTTTTTCCCCAGGGAGGCGGATGCATTTTCAGAAGAAGCCAAGGGCAAGGCGCTGGCTCCAACATGTCTCGGCTCGTGCTCCAAGTCAAATGTCCGAGTTATTTCCAAAGAAATGCATTCCCAACTCAAAGCCCTGGAAGATAAGATTGGAAGAGTTACTTGGGTTTAAAATGTAACTATTTTGATCGTCTGTTGTAATACTGAATTAATACATTTCTATAATTCAATTAATAAAAATCAAATGTTTTGCGAATTTCTTGGATCAGAATGTTTCTGATAAAACAGCAGTGTCTGGATCAGTTACTGTGACTTGTGGTCTTGGTGTTCCTGGTCATGTAAACCAATGTCCCCACAGCAGCAGGGTGAATTTTTGGACTTCAAGACCATCTAGGCAAGTGGGTGCAAAAAGGGCACAAGCTGTTGTCAATAACGATCACTAACAGGAAGTTAAGAGATTTTGTCTATGGCAAGTTAAGACTTTCTTTTTTGCAACCTTCAGCATCATTGAATTAATTATTCCGCACCAGGAAAAGAACAGTTCAGAGAAACCATTAAAAGACAGGATGTTCATTCAGTGATGAGTGTATGTAAACTAAATGTCTGACCACAACTGTATTTGCTATGCTTAGATGGCTATTTTAAATTTTTTTAAGCCAATAATTACAATGACGTTCATAGATCCCTATATGTTTGAATATTATGAAGGCTTTCTTCATCCTGTGTCTTCCCTAATCCTTTATGCAGCCACTCAGGCTATTCCTCTGAAAGGCAGTTATCCCTCGATTTAGTCAATGTGGGTCGAAAGCGACTTGATTTCCTGCCCATGCTGGAGCATTCTGGGACTTTTAGGGAGACGATGGTGCACACGGGAACCTTCGCACAAGAGATCATCACTCTGGTGCATCAAGTCAAAGGTCAGATGTAGTTTTGTTACTCGAGAGTAAAGATAATTTGCATATATCTAGCATTTTGTTGAACTTTGCTTTGTTCTTTTGCAGAAATGTATTTTCAAGGTCAAGGCGTCACACTTAATGAAAGATTCTCAAAAGAACAAGAGTATTCTTTGGCAGAGTTTGCAGAGGAAGGGCACATCGTTGAAGACACTGGGTATGGTATAAACAGGTAGCTTGCACAGTATTCTCACTGCCACTCAGAGTTGCCAGATAGCGTTTTATTATGTATCTGATCGTACTGTGTGGGGACGTCTGGGGAAAATATTGTAATGAACAAACATATATTGAACATATGATTGATAAATGGAGCAGTCGTAGGCTTGTGATTAAGGAAGCAGCCTTGCAACCACAAGGTTCCTGGTTCGAGTTCTAAGTACTGACAAGTCATAGCTAAAGTGCCCTTGGGCAAGGCTCCTAACCCACAGATCACTTTCAAATGAATGACTGAATTAGAACTTTTAAACCTGGGCAGCACGGTGTTGCAGTGGATAGTGCTGTGGCCTCACAGCAAGGAGGACAAGGTTTCAATCCCGGGTGGGGCAACCTTGGTAATTTCTGTGTGGAGTTTGCATGTTCTCTCCACCTTCCTCACACACTCCAAAGACATGCATGCTAGGTACATTTAAAATGCTAAATTGTACCCATTGGCTTGTGTATAGATTTGTGACTTGGTGTATAAGATAAAAGTTGCGTATGAATATGATGTTCCTGTCTTTAAAAATGGCCACTGGTGGTAACGATGTACAATAAACAATGCAGATTATTTCAGAAATTAGATTTACTTTACCTTAAAACCTTAAAATTCTCCCATATCCTATTTTAAAATAAACTTTATTAAGACTTTTATTTTGACAACGTGGCATTTCTCCTGGAGGTCATGTGTGCTTCAAACTGGTGTTGGTTTATTTTTATTATACACACACTGTGACTTGGTTAGTGCGTTTGCTCTGAATAGTCATTGCTCTGAGTAGTCCTCAATGACAGTAAACTAGTTTAACCCTTAGTTCACATCTGTCCAACCAACCATTGTGCAGTGATTTTGCACATGACATTGACATTACATTGCATAATTGACTGACACGCTGTGGCAACCCCTGATAAAAGGGAAAGGACGAAAGAAGAAGAAGAAGATTGACATTGCATGATTCCCATTATTTTGACCTTGGTCACTCTTTAACTTTATACAGTTGTTGGCGATTTTCCAGATGCTGCATCCCTAATTCAGGCCCAGTGTTAATTTCCTGCCGTGTCCTTAGGCATCTGAAAATAATACTTTTTTTTTTTTTTTTACCCGTCCGTATTTTTAGAACTTGACAAAAAAAAAATCATAGTGTATTTGTGACTGCAATTAGCTTTTGAGGTCAATAATGAACAGGTATTGTCTTGTCACCTGCCGTGAATAGATGACCCATCAACCACGTTTTAGGAAGCAATGTAAAAATGTATCCTCATCTTTCTGTCCCAATATTTAATCTTTAAAAACATGTATTTGGAAACAAATGTATTTCTGGTGCCCTTTTTTTTTTTTTTACAGAAATTAACATATTCTTTGATTCCTGCAGGACGCTTGGATCTTTAGACACTCAGATCTTCTGCAAGATTGGCCTTATCGAGGTAAAACGATGTACCTTATCCACATATAGTGCTGATTTAAATGTTGTGAACCCTTTAGAATTTTCTTTATTTCTGCATGGGGTGGCACAGTGGTGCAGTGGATAGTGCTGTGGCCTTATTGCAAGAATGATAGTGTGCATGTGAAGTTTGCATGTCTCCGTGGGTTTGCTCTGGTGTACTCCGGTTTCCTCCCACAGTCCAAAGTCATGCATGCTAGGTAAATTGGAAATGCTAAATTGACACTGATTTATGTATACTGTATATGAATTTGCATATAAGACATGAAATGTGTGTTTAGCTGTGACTGTTTACTGTCATTGGAATGGCATTTGATGATGCTGAGGATGATGTTATTTCTGCATACATATTTTATAAAATGTAAAGGGCACAAACCCGCATCTCTGACCTTTAAGCCATGGCTCTCCTATAGGAGTTGTAGCTTATTTCTCTATGAAAAACATTGTATTTTAGGGTTTCTTTGCATAAACTGGTCGATTCATGTCCTTTTGCAACATTGGTATTGGACACATTTTTGCCACTCACAGATTTATATTGAATTAAAATGCATATATTAATATTGAATCATTTTCCTCCTTAAATAAATGACTGATTATAATCTGATCTTTGTTTCAAGTGATTCTCTTATTCTACTTTCAGGACTTGTGTGACAATCCAATGATGTTCAAATGTATGCAGAAATGTAATTTTAAAGGGTTCACACGCTTTTAAACATCATTGTGAATGATCTGACCTGGTTTAAAGTTACTTTTAACAATTTATTCACCTTGATTAGTCGCAGAGGAATCCACATGTTCCTGCTCCTGGTGACCTGAGGTTTGATCTGGAAAGGAAAAGACAAGAGAGACTTGAAGGTGTGAAGATCACTATCACCGGAGGGAACTTCACTCAGATGCTGCCCCAGAGGTACGTAACTTTAAGTGATCACTGAATAGGATAATAATTTTTGATCAATATTCACACTAATGTTGATGTTAGTAACAAGAACGAGTCGGTATACGTGGATGATGACAACACTCAGGATGCAGATTGGTCTGAGGAGAGGCCTCAGCAAAAGGAGTACTGGGTGAGTTTATATTTTCCTGATTCTGAGTGTATACAGAATGATCTCAGGTCTAACCCAGAGTAGTAAAGTGCAGCTTTGGTGCAGGACGGACCTCGGAAAAAACGACCCGCCCCAAATTTGAACGCCAGACAGAATTTCAGCTTCAACCGTAATCGACCCGGTTCAAAAGGGAAGAAGATTACAAAAAATGGTAACAACCTTTTATAACCCTACTTTTCAAAAAGCATGAAATTAAAAAAAAAAACACAGAATTCAATTATTTGGTCTCATGAAGCTACATTTTATTTATAGTAGACATGGGACATTACAGATTTATTTCATTTGATGACAGGATTTTTATTGATCGTGTTTTCCAGGTGCCCGATGGTGAGAAACGAGATTAAAGTGAAGCTGTGTGATGGTAAACATGAGTGATTCTCAAACATGCATTCAGTGTTCAATAAGAGAAAATGACCAGCTATGGGTAAACAGATCCACCATGGACAGATAGTCCCCCACGTATGGCGCTATTGTTTCAGTCACAGATGCACTTGTGGTCTGTTCCAAGACTGGAGGAACCATAAATAAACATCCAGGTGAAGGTCATACAGGGGCCGAGAGGTTAGTGGCAAACTGGTGAAGCTGCTGTGGCAAACATGGGTCAACTTCCGTATTAAGGGTTTTTAGCACTTTGTGGAGTCTGTTCCCGGTATGTGTGCTCTGATTAACAGAAAATTTGAACCGACCCGTAAGCAGATGT
>JAOUQT010028967.1:0-11505 GCA_025769995.1 Xyliphius kryptos
TACTGCTGCTCACAAACAGTCACTGATTGTCTAAGCCTAGCTTCAACAACTCTCTCCCAAATCTTCATTGTTTGACTTATAAACTTTATGCCCTCTGCACATTACTCTTGTTCATATAAATCGGTACAAGTACACTTTTCCTCCATTCCTCAGGCTTACATTCACTATCTCATTAAATAATCCTTAAATATCATTAACTGGCACTCTGATCTCTCCTATAAATTTTCATACCTCTACCGGTATGTCATCAGGTCCGACTGCTTTTCCCTTCCTCATCATTTTCAAAGCTTTCCTCACTTTATCCTTGCTAATCTTCCTTATATCCTGTTCCACTATTTATATGCCTCCCACACTTCTTTCCGTCATTCTCTTCATTCATCAGCTCCTCAAAATACTTCTTCCATCTTTCGCTCACCCTATCCTCACCTGTCAGTACAAATACATTTCTATCCTTGAGCACATTCTTTCCCGCTCTATCTCTCTGCCTTGCAAGGCATTACAACTCCTTCTCTCATTCCTTACTGTCTAACCTCTCGTACAACTCATCAAAGGCATTCTGCTTGGCCTTTGCTACATCACTCTTTGTCCTACGCTTCATCTCTTTATACTCCTGCTCACTCTCTTCAGCCTCTCCCTGTCCCATTTCTTATTTGCCAACCTCTTCCTTTGAATAACCTCCTGCACTTCTTTGTTCCACCACCAGGTTTCCTTGCTGTCTGTCTGTCTAATCACTGATGCTGCTGCTACCCAGTTACCTCGAAGCTCTTTGCTATCACCCAATGCCTTTCTTATCTCATTTCTGTACTCCACACAGCATTCCTCCTTTCTTAACTTCCACCATTTTGTCCTCTTTTCTACATTTGCCCTCCTTCTCTTCCTAACCACCAGAGTCATCCTGCAAACCACCATCCAATGTTGTCAAGCTACACTATCCCCTGCCACTACCTTAGAGTCTCCAATCTCTTTCAAGTGACCTCGTCTACACAGTATGTAGTCTACCTGTGTGCTCCTCCCTCCACTCTTGTAGGTCACCCTATGCTCCTCCTTCTTTTAAAAATATGTGTTTACCACAGCCATTTCCATCCTCTTTGCAAAATCCACCACCATCTTTCCTTCTAGATTACTGTCCTTAACACCAAACTTGCCCATCACCTCCTCATCTCCTTTGTTTCCTTCACCAACATGACCATTGAAATCTGCACCAATTACCACTCTCTCCTCTCTGGAAATGCTCTCTACTACTTCATCTAGCTCCCTCCAGAATCTCTATTTCTTCTCCAACTCACAGCCAACTTGTGGTGCATAGCCACTGACAACATTTACTATTATACCTTCAATTTCTAACTTCAAATTCATCACCCTATCTGACACCCTTTTCACATCAACAACACTTTTTGCATAGACATTCAGAATCACCCCCAACTCCATTTCTCTTCCTATCTACTCCATGATAGAACAGTTTAAAACCTGCACCAATGCTTCGAGCCTTGCTACCCTTCCAATTCTGCACACACAAAGTATCCACCTTTCTTCTCTCCATCCTGTCAGCCAGCCTCTATCTTTCCCTGTTATCATCCCTACATTCAGGGTTGCTACCTTCAGTCCTACTCTCTTGACTCTCCCGTTCTCTATCTGTCTCCTCACACACTTCCATCCTCGATCTGGTATGTAGGAACATTCAATAACTCGCATTTTATTTTTTGCATATGTTTTACACCAGATGCCCTTCCTTACGCAACCCTCACCATGTACATGTACAAATAAATAGTGGTAAAATTTAACATATAAAATAATTAAAAATAAAGAAACTAAATAAAACAAAAAGGAGTAAAATATAAAAATAATTGCACTCCAGGTCGGAGCTGCAAATGCGGGCGTAGAAGGTGGAGGGTGAAGAGGAGACATTTGGGTGTGGTAATTTGATTGTGGTAGCCGGTATTGAGCGGGAATTTGGTTGGATTGGTGAAGGTGTTTTGTCAGTTGATTGATTAACCAGAGTGGGTCTGAGACTGCAGCCCTGTCTAACTCCTTGTGATTGGAGGAACCAGTTGGTTCTGAGAGATCCGATCTTTACTCCAATGTTTGAGTACATTGACTAGATGTCATAAACGTTTCCTCCATTTTCAGTGAGTTTATAGAAAAGTCTTTTGTGCCAGATTGAGTCAAACACTTTCTTTCTTTTGCTTGATGTATTTATCTATAAGAGTGTGGTGAATATGTGGTCTGATGTTCAGTAGTTTGGTAGAAATCTGATCTGGTGTTTTCTGAGGATATTGTGTTCTGTCAGGTAGTTAGTCTCTCGGGTCTTTAAGATATTACAGAAGACTATGTTACTGTTCACACACACCCCTCTGTAGTTGTTTGGGTCTGATTTATCACCAGATTTTAATATTGGAGTCCTTTATTCCACACTTAAGGAAAATATCCCTTGTTTAAAATGAGATTAAAGAGTTTTACAATTGCTCATTTAAATTTGTGATTTTTCTTTTTTATAATTTCATTTAATATTACAACACAAGATTTTCCGTGTTTTAGTATCCTTGAGTTGTTTCTCTAATTCTACTAGCTTTATTGGGAAGTCTAGTGACTTTTGGTTATCTTTAATATTTGGTAGATATTTCTTCCTGTTGGAAATTAGTTAGTATATTGCTGTAACATATGTGTATGTTTTAAAAAGTCTCCTAATCCTAATCTCTTAATAAAATCGTAATCCAGATGTGGAACAGATTATGCCAAAATGTTGTTTTTTGAATAGTAAATAAAGGGAAACGAGTGCGTGTTGTTCAGAGAAACACACAACACTGTGCTCATTCACTTTAGTGGAGGTACAGGTTACTAAGAACACAGGATTTACAAACAGCTTTATCCTAGAGAAAAAAGCAGTTCCCTCACCTACATTTCAGGGAGAAGACCTGTGAAGCATGTTAACGCAGAGAAACGCTGATACATGTTAATGAGATGGGGATCAGCTATAACTGCGCAAATATTTTCCCTAATAAAGTTAAAAAATGTGCCTAGTTGAGAGTGATGGGCATTTGTACTCTTTAAGGTATATTTTGAATATATTTTTTTCCTGAGTGTGTGAGACACATTCCGGAACAGAGTTTCTCCAATTTTCAAAAAAAACTGCATCTGCATTCAGATAAATATTCCTCAATTAAATATTGTGAAGATCTTAAGCTGTCCAACATAATAATATTCAGAGAATCTGGATCTTTAGGTCATCAGGAGGCACAGTGTTAGAAAACAGATGATTTGTAGTGTAAATCACTGTATGGAATCAAAAACACTAACAGTTTATTATTATCTCTAAACACAGATCAGAATCTAATCGGCAATCCAAAGTTCAAACTGTAACATAAAAAGAAGAACCAGTATGTCAACTGGATCCACAAACACAGCTTCATCTTTATATCCAAACACATTTAAAAATAGACAGAGACAAAATGGAGAAACTTTCAGGTTGTTACACTATATTTCCAAAAGGGTTCAATATGACATCGGTCCATCCTTTTCATCTAGGACAGCTTCAACTCTTCTGTGAAGGCTGTCCACAGGGTATAAGAGTGTGTTTATGGGAATTTTTGAACATTCTTTCAGAAGCGCATTTGTGAGGTCACAGGTTTGGATGAGAAGGCCCGGTGCTCAGTCTCCGCTCTAATTCATTCCAAAGATGTTGTATCGGGTTAAGGTTAGGACTCTCTGCAGGACAGTCAAGTTCATCCACACAAGACTCTAGCTTGCTTTGTGCACAGTCATGTTGGATGAGTGAGGGGCGAGCATGAACTTGTCTAAAATAGGTTGGTATTCTGAAGCATATAGCAAATACTTTTGGAAATATAGTGTATGTACACACTGGTAAACACGACTCTGTCCCAACTTTTTTTCAATTGGGATTGTATATGAATGTTTTTAAGCATAAATTATGATTTTATATGTGTTGATTATATTGTGTTTACATCCGTGCTGCCAAAGCTCCGCCCGCAGGAAAAATTGGGGGGGCCGTGGGAGCAGATGTACACACACACGCACCCACCCCCCCCCCATCTCTCTCTCTCTCTCTCTCTCTCTCTCTCTACACTCCGCGTGGTTTCTGCCTTGACAATCCTGAGGTTGCGCTGCGCTCGCGCTCGTCTCAGCGCCCGTGCTCGTGAACGCGCGTGGGAGAATTCACGCTGGGTGTTTTTTTTCTTTTACTCACTCGGTTTATATCAGTGCAGCGATGGACTCGGAAACACGGCGAGAGTTTTAATTAAAAAGGAACGTTTATAAGAAGAGAAAAGGAAGAAGAAGTAGAAATGGACACGCACAGAATATAGAGACAGTGACTGAGTGAGTGAGAGTAAGAGGATTTACAGAGTATTAACAGGGTATATGAGAAGAGAATACGATTGTTGTTTTATTAGAGAAGTGTTTTATTACAGTCCTACACTGAGATGATGAAGATGATGAATATGATGAAGATGGGTTCAGGATGTTGGAATTGTGTCGTGTTTGTGCTCCTCATGATGAACCTCATCCCCATCACTGCACATGGTAAGAAACACTTCAGATATATTACACTTACTCCCAAACCAGTAAGGTTGGGGGTGAGACTGGAAGACAGTGTGACACATATGAGATGAGACACACAGTGGGTTAAACATACTGGGGATGACATAGCTCTGAAGTCAGTGGGTTAGACACACTGGACGTGAGAAAATTGGAGGGATAGTGAAACGTGTAAGGGCTTGAGACATATGAAGGTGTGAGATACATAGTGGTTGAGACAGTGATCCCAAAGCTAGGCTGTAAATCAGCAGCAGGAGTCATGTGTTGATAAAAAAGACCATGACCGACAAAGTGATGATGATGATGAGTGATCAGAGAAAAAAATCAGAATTAGAACTAAAAACAAATCAATTTCATAAAAGACCAAATGTAATTTATATTTGTTATTGATTTAATTATTGATCATCATACAGAGCTCCGGCTTTTGTTACAGAGCAGACGGAGAAGACGGAGAGAAGAAATGTCGAAGGGATAGAAAGAAGGAATATAAAAGAATAAAAGGGAAAGAAAAATGGAGGAAAAGCAAGGATGAAGGGATAGGAAGATGGAGGAAAAGAAAGGATGGAGTGATATAAAGATGGAGGGATAGAAAGGATGAAGGGATAGAAAGAGGGAGGGGAAGAAAGACATAGGAAAGAAAGGATGAAGGTATAGAAAGATGGAAGGAAAGAAAAGCTGAAAGGATAGCAATATGGAGGAAAAGAAAGACAGGGAAGAAAAGATTAAGGTATAGAAAATTAAGGGAAAGAAATAATGAAGGGAAAGAAGGTAGGATGGAGAGTAAAATCTAATGATGCTCTGCACAAAGCATCACTTTTCCACATTCTGACACACACACACACACACACCAAGACAAACTGATGCTTTATTCAGCATGCAATTCCGGAGTAAACCTAGTGCAAAGTGTGAGACTAAGACACCCAACCCGAAGAAGGCCAAAGACTACATTTGTTCTAGCTAAGGGTACCATCAAGGAGTTGTTGAGTGCTGGTGTCAGGGGTGGCATAACCATTCTTCTATTCTTCTATAAAATGTATAATCAGTGCTCTGTCGGTTGTGCAGTAAGATGCTGAAGTGCATTGTGGGAGATGTTTAAAGCAAAAGGCTTCCAGCAGAACACCCGAACCGTGTACCGTAAAGGAAAAAAGGGATTTCTTTAGGGAATTTCTGGAACGTTTTAAAAATGGAATCTTTTAGTGCCTAAACTCTTTAATGCCTTTTGTTGATAATTCGTGGATACTAAGAAAATATCGATGATGTCACATGGTACCGGTTCTGTCCATATACTCTATACAATAATGGACCAATTAGAGCTCTTTTACTTGCACCCCCTCTTACCTCTTCACCCCCCTTCTTCCATCTCTGTTCGGTATCCATGGCAACCCTGTAACCTCCGCTCTCTCTCTCTCTGTCTTTCTCTGTCTCTATCTGTCTCTGTCTCTATATGTGTCTCTGTCATTCACTCTGTTTGTCTCTCCATCTTGTAATAAACACTTTTTTATATATTTATGGAACATTAAGGACTGTATTCATTTATGTATCATTGTTTTTTCAAAAAGAATGGTTTAACCATTTCCTCACCCCCTTTCTTTCTCTGCAGTGGTTTGGTCCTTTGTTTGACGCTCTTTTTCATGCAGACAATAGAGCATATAAAGGATGTGAAGTGTTCTCATTTTCACTCCCTGTTATTTTCAAGATTCATTTTTTAAATCGTATTTTAGTCGATTCACATTGAATTAAATAATTTTAATTTAAAGCTTATGGATGAGATAAAATTTCAATGCCTCATGATCAAATGATATAAGTACTACGGTGATTTTGGTATCTCAAGTCAAGTGAAAAAAATATCAGTTTTATGATGCCTCATCTGTCTCACATCCCTGATCGGTACAGATACTGTATATTGGCACCTGCTCAGCATCTAGTTTCTCATCTCAAACCACACACATATTCTCTGGCTTAGACAAATGCATTAACACTTATTCTCTGGTTGTGTCCCAAACCCTGAGAGATACTGTACTGTCTCTTGTACTGAGGATGCAGATTACATAGGCAATAAGGCAGCAATATGAAGCCCACTAGGTTTTGAGACATGTGCTCTCATCCTCCATTTAACCTCTTTCTGCAAAAGCGCCCTCTAGCTGGATGCCGCCGGCCGAAATCTGATTACATGGTGTTATACTTACTAACACAGTATTAAAACAAAATCTAATCGAAAACATCTTAATTTTCTCTTGGTTTATTTAACTATGTGTATTGCAATTTTCACCTTTCTACATGCAACAGTTCGCTTGAAATTTCAACCGAAGCGCCAGTAGTTTCAGACCCACCTCCTGAAAACGATTGACCACGCCTAAACAAATGGTAGTCATCCATTAAAGAAGCAGATATATGATTTGTTTAGAGTGAATGCCCATTCAAGGCGGAAGGTGAACAGTTAATGGCCAGTCTTCTTCGAGGCACATCACATAAAGTTCTACATCACGCACAAGAGCAGACGCTTTTAAATAATAATAAATATTAATATTAGTCTGACACTGCCTTATATGTGTCTAATTTGTGATACATTTTAAAAATAGAAAAAGCACACACATGATGTAAATTGACAGAATTATTTTGATGTTCTTGGTGATGCCTAAGTGCACCTTTTGGAAACAGATGTTTAGCTCCTAAATACAATTACATACAATTAATTTTGTACCAATTAGTCAAGCCCTTATTGAATCAGGAAATGTCGACCATGACTGATTTTTAATTTTAGACATTCATGCAAACATTATACCATTTTTTATCACTTTTTTCATTAATATAATACTTACACATTTAAGCAAATTGATAATATTAATGGTTTTGGAGTGATGAATATTTGGGCCTAAGTGTTTACTTCAATTTAAGCCATGAATGATCATTGTCGAATATGTACAACTTTAGATATGTTAAATTAAAAATTGTCTCACCTGTGCAGATGTTTCAGCACCTGCACCTGTCTACATTGTGATTTCTCTGGATAGGTAGATGACTCTGTAAGCAGTGAACATACTAATTTTTGAGAATACAGCTGTGAGAGCTTCAGTGAGCAGGTTTTAGCCGTTAGAATGATTGTTTTATTTGTTTGATACAGAAGTGCATGCGTTGTACTCAAGATTCTGGATATTGGTTTTAGGAGTGTGGAATTTGTGTAACAATAAACAACAGGAAAGTGTTTATCTATTGTTTTAAAATCACGGACTGCACCTTTAAAGTGTGTGTTGAGTGTTTCTTTGAATCAGTCCTGTCAGTGCTGTCTCTGTAAATTCTGAACTCTCACATGATGTAACATACCTGTCAGTGGGGTGAGGTTTCGTTCGGGGCTGGTGAGGCAGTGACTCTATGACAGAGTTGTGAATTTAGATTATATACAATCTAAAGAATAACAGAAGTTATTACAGAAGTTATACAATTATTACTTTGTTAGAGTTCAACATAAAATGGTGAGTTTGGATGCTATAGGGAAGATGATCAGTGGGAACCGAGGACATCAGAATTTATCCTGTCTCTGACCTCTGCATTGTTGTTTACCCTCAGTGTGTGTATGTGTGTGAGAGAGAGAGGAATTCGGGGTTCTGTCGCATTAGACACACAATGATGCATTTGTGTGGCCCCAGAGACGGCGTTAATTTGAGGCCCATTGGTCTTTGTGTTAGGTTTGATTGAAGGAGTAAAACGGAGGATCCTGAGCTGCATTCTATCACCCACAGCACTTTACCATCAAAACACTTTCTAGTGAATATTCAAGTACATGTTTTATCTGTCATTCTTTTACAATTAACCAGTCCGGGGTGCAGTGAGATAAGTAAGAAGACACCCAGAGCAGAGGGCAGCCTGGGATTAAAACTGGTGACATGTAGGTCATCTAATCAATAGTCCACTGCTGCCCTGTAAACCTAAACCCAATCTCGGTTCCCTCTATAACAGGGTTAATCAGCATTTATTGTGTTAATAAACCTCATTAATTAGCATTAGCAACATTAGAATGAAGTCTACTAACATTAGAATGAGGTTAGAATCTACAGTTGGTACGGAATGTATTCATTTTTTTATTCTTTATTTTATTGCAGTTATTTAAAATCAAAAGTAGTTAATTTCATTTCTCATAAATGCACACTCAGCACCCCATCCTGACAGAAATGTAGGCATTTTTGCAAATTATTAAAAATAAAACTGAAATATCACATAGTAATAAGTATTCAGACCCTTTTCTATCACACACATATTCAACTCACTTGATGTCTATTTCTTCTAATCCTCCTTGAGATGATTATACTCATTAATTGGAGTCCAGCTATGTTTAATTTAACAAATTGGACTTGATTGGGAAAGGCACAAACCTGTCTATATAAGACCTCACAGTGCATTTTGGAGCAAATAAGAATCATGCATTGCGAGCATATTGGATAAAATAAAAGCACAAGAGCAGTACTAAGAGTAATAAGGATGTAGTTCAGCATGTAGATCACATTTTTGACTCCTTAAATTCTGGTCTACAAGCACTGACTTTGAGATACATTCAATTATTTAAACTGAATTTCACTTATTTTCTTTTCCACAGCTAACACTCTGCTAGGAAATATGACCAATTCATCAAAGCTTTTGAACTCAACGTCCACTTCAGAAGAAGTTAATGTAGCGAAGCAGGATGAAGTGATGTCCCAATCTCTGAACCACCATCATTCTGAACACAAGCCCAAAGACGGAGCTGAGATCGGAAGTGGAATTCAGGAATACGATGTTCTTGTGATTTCCACTCCGTCTGCTCGAGAGAAGATAACAGAAGATTTAAAACTTAGCCCTGATTCTGCAGAGTCTGACCATCTTCTGCCTGAAGTAATAAACAAGAATCTTGTTCAAGAATCAGGAGAGTACACCGAGAGCCCCTGGCATGGCACTGATGAGAAAATTGAGTCTACAGTCTTTGATTTGGATTCAAATCAAGACTTGAGTCCGGACCGACAGGACCCTCCGACAACAGTGACACCATCTTCTTCCCAATCCCCATCACATATGGAATCCCTCACTGTGGATTTCTTTGACCCCAGATCACGTGTTAATGAGTTTGTACCACCATCTCCGACCGCCCATGAGCTTCAGGGTCATGAACCCACAGCTTGGGCTATGCCGGACAATTACAATTACCTCACTCCGTTCGACCAGACTGTGTCTCCCTCCTCCTCAGAAGAAACCACAATACCTGATGAGTACGATATAACCACCATGCCTCCGCCACCTCCACCCAGACATTTCTACCCTTTCTTTCCAAAACCCCACACCCCTACTCGAGAAAAGGAACAACCTATTAACCATAATAAAATGGGCAAAGGTAACAGTGCAGAGTGTCGGATAGGCTCTGTGCTCGTTAATGGCACCTGTAAATCACAGTGTGAGCTCAAGCCAAATTATTGTTTTAATGGGGGCAAGTGCATCACCCTGGAAGGAACTGGAGTCTTCTGCAGGTAAGAAAAGCACAATTTGAAGCACACAAATGTCTTTCAGATTAAATCTATGATCATTATAGACGATGTTTGGTCTAATTTTTCATGGGCATGGTACTGTAGGTTCTTGATGAAATTTAGGCACAACTTCTGAATACAAGAGTGCAATAAATAACAATAGCACATCCTCGTGTCACCAAAAGCATGCAAGTCAAGCTAACCAATTAAGACCAGAATTGTAGGTCCCCAATGTTGTGGTTGTTTTTCAGTATAGGTGCAGGTCATAAAATTAGAATGGCCCACTGTGTTTTTTGAGGTCCAAGGTTAATGCAGCTGTCTACCAGGAAGTTTTAGCACACCTCATTCCTCCTTCTGCTAACCAACTTTTGGGAGACCCTGATTTCATTTACAGGTATCTGCACACTGTGCCAAAGCTACAAGTACCTGGTATAAAGACCATGGTATCCCTGTTTTTAATTGTCCAGCAAACTCACTTGACCTTAACACTATAGAAAATCTATGGGGAAGATGTGACACACCAGACCCAACAATGCAGAACATCTAAAAGTCACTATTGAAGAAACTTTGGCTCTCATAAGACCTGAGCAGTGCCACAGACTGATCGACTCCATGCCACGCCGCATTGCTGCAGTACTTCGGGCAAAAGGAGCACCAACTACTTATGTTCATACTTTTCAGTTGTCCAGCATTTTTAAAAATCCTTTTTTTGTATTGGTCTAAAGTAATATTCTAATTTTCAAAGATGATGCTTTCATTAGTTGTCAGTTATAATCATTAAATTAAAAGAAATGAACTACATAATATAAAGACCACTTCTGATGTGGTCTTTCTTCTGAATATCAAATATCAAGTATTATTATTAATTCATTAATCCACAGTGTTTTTTGCGATATTAGGATATTATCCTGGTTACTTGAATCAGACTTGAGGAACCAACCAGCAAGACTATGTCATTTGGTTTCTCAATCACTGACTGATGTACTTCAGTGTTCATTTGTATAAATAGACCTAGCCAGCAATGCATCAAAAACAAAGCTGAGAAACCTCTTGCAATTTACACTCTAGTAAGGCTATCAGGAAGCAAATGCAGTGTATTAACGTGCAAGTTAAAAAACAATCTGAAGGTCAAACAAATATCAAAAAACAGCTGCTCAAGAAAAACATAGAAAATGGATTTGGCACCTTAGCATCTGACACTTCACCTGGTCAGTCATAAGCTTGTGGTTAAGAAACCATAGTGGCAAATAGATCACTTTCACATCATACATCTGCAAATATAAAGCAGGTAAAACAGTTTAGAACCGTTTAGAATCTGGAACTGCATGTTTGCTTACACACACAACTGGTCAAAATAATGTGACAATAATAATAATACTTATTTTTTATAATATAATATAATATAATATAATATAATATAATATAATATAATATAATATAATATAATTTTTTGTTTGAACTGAAATAG